>HG738137.1:23902028-24205799 GCA_000499405.2 Onchocerca volvulus | reverse complement strand
GAATTATTAGAAGGTTTCTAGCAAGAGGTGTCAGAAAAGTTACCACAGGGATAACTGGCTTGTGGCAGCCAAGCGTCCATAGCGACGTTGCTTTTTGATCCTTCGATGTCGGCTCTTCCTATCATTGCGAAGCAGAATTCGCCAAGCGTTGGATTGTTCACCCACCAATAGGGAACGTGAGCTGGGTTTAGACCGTCGTGAGACAGGTTAGTTTTACCCTACTGTGATATGTTGTTGCGATAGTAATCCTGCTCAGTACGAGAGGAACCGCAGGTTCAGACATTTGGTTCATGTGTTTGGCCGATCGGCCAATGGTGCGAAGCTACCATCTGAGGGATTATGACTGAACGCCTCTAAGTCAGAATCCCACCTAGACAAGGCAACGATAAATTTGCTCCCCGATGTCGGGAGGCACTATTATGTAATAAATATTTTATTACAGCTAATGCCCCATTATATGGTCTTGCTAATTAATCGAATGGTTAAGTGGTTGCCAAAACCGGATTACTCTGGTACAGTGTCGGGGCGCAAAATCACTTGAAGACGACTTGATTACTGGTCAAGGTGTTGTAAGCAGTAGAGCAGCCTCCATATTGCGATCTGTTGAGACTTATCCTTTGATTGGACGATTTGTTTTATTTTTATTTTTCATATATACTACAAAATCTTTCCATAAAAGCGAGCTGTAAAGCCTAATAAAAGAAAAAAAGATTATTCCAGAATCTATTCTCTTTCTTCCTTAAATTTCTCATATATACTAAAAAATTTTTCATATATACAATTTATATTAAATATTTATGTTTGCTTACGTATGTGTGTATTATGTATATTATGTCTAAATGTTATATATATGTATATATAATCGTGATGTATACTAGAATATTTCCACATTTTATATATATTATACTCTTTCTTATATTTCTCTTATAAATATTGAATTATTAGACGGTTTCTAGCAGGGGGGGTCGGAAAAGTTTCCATAGAGATAACTGGCTTGTGGCACCGATACCAGCTAGCGTTCCGTCGGCGGTAAATAATATTTTAAAATGAAATTGTTTTGAATCTAAATGATTGATGGCAACTTGCAGTAATATTAACCTTTACAACCGGGTCAATATCATCGATAACAACAAACAGTTATATCGTTCATGTTTCCATTTCAAGCATCAATTTATAAACTACAATGACATATTCATATATTATTAGCAATTATAATCACTGTGTGATTAACATTGTTTATTTCTGAATGTTATTCAGCAATTTGTTGCAAATGCATATTCGCTGAATAGTTATTCTGTTTCAGAAAAATACATGCAATAAGCATTGGACATTAGAATTAGCAGTGCAGATCAATATTTTTTCTTCATTAGTGAGTTGAGAAGCTGAAAATGAATCTTTTTTTTTTTTTTTTAAATATGCTACTAACTTGAAATTTGCTCTTTACTGTTTTTTTACAACTTTAAAATCACTTTGCTGTGCTTTCCTCAATTTCTTTCCCGCAATAACTTATATTTAGTTGATTATAAAACTATACATCAAATTAATTAATATTTCTATTTTAAATCACTTCAATTTTTTGTGCTTTTTTGATTTACCTGATTTAATTTTTGTTAAAGTATTATGGTTTGTTATCTGATCAAATTATATATTATGTTCATTTAATACTTTCAGTAATCATCTTTCAATCATCTTTCACTCTTACTGCATTATATTTTGATGTTGCTTTTATGAAATATTTTGTGCATGTATTTAAAATGGACTTACATGGATGATTTTAAAGAAAAAATTTTAATCTTATCATTCATTGAAATGATAACAATTACAATTACATAAGTTTATAATAGAAAGAGGGATAAGTAACATAAGTTGGTATGCAATTTCTCTCTTCTTTAATTTCTGGAAAAAATTCATCTAATAGAAATGCATAATTATGTGAAGACTTTGTAAAATGATTCAATGATGTTAATATTAAATATCATCAAAATATGTAATAATTAAATAAGTAACACAAAATATTCGATGGTTTCGAATGAATAAAATTTGTTACGATTTAGAAAAATTCAAAATTAGTTAAACAATACATTACCAATAAGCTTTGATCTATTAGAAATTTAATATATTTTAACCATCCTAAGTCACTGAAAAGAATAATAAAATTCTTTTCTCTTCAACATTTCTTCATTCTTTTTTCTTTCCTTCCAATTTTTTTTTTTTTTTTTCTTACCAAATGGCAGCTATTTTTCAATTTATTTCGTTTAACATTTCTTTTTTTTTATAAAAATTGCTATAGAAAAATCTATTTTTCTGATCCATTATGTTTCAATTTTAAATTTGACTTTGAAATGGTAGGGTAAGATTTAAATATCATATCAGAATCTCTGGAGATGAATTGATTGAACAGAAAAAAGAGAAAGAAATTGGATTGAAAAGCTGAAAGCTCCATAAAAAGAAAAATATTGACGTAGACTCTGCCAAGAAAAAAAAATAAAAAATTTGTCCAATGAAAATAGCTTCCTATGAAGAAAAATTTCATTCGATGGCAATTTTTTTTTTTTTCTTTTTTTTTCAGGAAAAAATGAATCGTCCTCTAAGAATTCTGTTCAAGTGACTTGAAATACGGCGAGAATTATAAGAAAATTTGTTTTGCAGATAGATTTCCGACATTTAAATGAATGATACTTATGATGCAATTTATTTATTTGACATTCTTTATGAAATATTTTTATAATTGAAATGGCAAGGAGCTCATCTTCTATGAATATATCAAATTAATCGTCATAAATAAAAGACAGAACTAATTTATTAATTGGAGTAATTAATTTGATCTTTTTGACCTTTGCCTTAATAACATACAGCAATATTATGTTAATTTTGTTGGAATCCTGGAATTTCTTCTCTAAATATTCAGCCCTACCATTAAAGAAGCCATTTGTGGAATACAAAAATAACTGAATTTAATTATTTGATGTATAAACTGGAGAAAAAAGAGAGAAAAATAAGTTCCATTTCAATTATAACTGTTTGTATTCCAGAAAAGGATGTGCAGAAAACATTTCTGGGACATTTGATCTACTTTTAATGATTGTTTTAAATGCTGATAACAAATAAAATTGAGGATAGGAAAAAACGGAAAAAAGGCATATGTTGCAGGGAATATATAGCAAAATAAATTGATTTGTTTAATCAATTCTGCATGAATGTGTCCATTGGGAAAAGTGATAATTGGTTAAATGCATATACTTTAATGAATAATTTAACCTAGAAAATTCAAAGAAGATGTTCTTTTTATCGTTTGATTGCCACAATAGTAATCTGGATCCGGTTAACTGGAAGCAAATTGAAAGTGTGGCAAAACTATTTGAAAGTAAGATCTGAACAATTAATGGGAATAGAGATCAACGGTGGTATATTCAATTTTTACAAATAACTGGATTTTCAGAAATCTATTAATGGCATTCTTGCTCCTTAAATTTATGATGATTTAATTCTGTGATCAAATATCGATGGGTGATTGCATATTGGATTTGCTGCCGTATTTTGATTTCAAATTTGATTTTGTTTAATTTTCAATCCCAGCTACTAACTACTGGGTAAAATCTCAACACTATATTCAATTACAAACTTCTTGTATTTAATATATTAATTTTAATATTATTTTGAAACATAGCTAAAATCCTTTCCAAAAAGATTTCATATTTTAACAAAGAAAATATTGAGAAAATTTTTTGGAACTATTTATATACTTGAATAATATTCATGAATATGCATCAATGATTAATTTTTGATTTTTTATAGACCATTATAGTAGATCGATGCAAAAAATAATTGCATTTCTGAACTATGAATTTCGAGTTATTATAGCTATCATAAATTTATAAAATAAAAATTTTTGGTCAACAGCTAGTGGATACAAAAAAGCTTTCGGATAAGTACAACGAAAATAAATGATTTATAAAGTTTTTAATCTATTGGATTTGCTTTATACACCAATGAACTTAAAAATAATCGACGATGAATTCGTCGCTAACTTCTCTTGCAGTTGCAAAAAGAATCAGCTTAATAACTGCTCTCAATTATAATTATGATCAATATCCTCTCAGCAATTACTATTTCCATCATTTTTAAGCCTTTCATCTTATTTTTAAAATTTGCATAACTAGATTGTGCAGTTAAAATTTGCCTAATTAGATTTGCAATTTCTTGGCCAAGTATCTACTGGCATTGCCAACTATTCCACTAATCTACGGTTCAAATTTGACCGCAAATACAAAAATCACTCGAATTTAGTGCTTAATTAAACCCCGCAATTCCAAACACTCGCAGATTAGGTTGGTACAGACAAGCCAAATGACCACGAATGTGATGCAAGAAATGTTTGCCGAGCCAATTTAATACAGCACAAATATATATCCCCATATGAAACAGTAAGGCTCAGGAAAACAGTAAATGCAGTTATAATCGATTCAATGAAAACTAGAAAGTTTGCATTACTTAATTTTAAAATGAATCTATTTCATAGAATTCGGAAGTCTTATTACTTGTTTAATTAGTCACTAAATCCATTTCATTTTTTTTAGTTTGTTGAAAGTTTAAAAATCAAATAAAATTCACATTACTTTTGTATTAAAATATTTGAATACTTTTGAATACTTCTTTTTCCAATTAAAAAAAAAGCGTTATGATTATTCAAGTTATTTCTTTTTTTTTTTCAATTAAAGCTTTTTCTTCCTTCCCCCATTTTTTCTTTTAAAAAACGTTTTTTTGAATGGATAGTTAATGTGCAGAAAAGAATGTTTACAATTGAACAAATATTTTGGCAAATTTTATGCAAAAAGAAAGTTTACAAATAGGCAGACAAAGCTACGCAGAAGTATATAATGTATTTGGTTTATAAGGATGGTTTTACCAGCTGTAGAATAAAATTTTTATATTTCTATCTATCTTTACCAAAAATTTTATGAAATTTCGTATAGCGATGTCTCAGCTATTCAATAGTCTATAAACTGATTTTAATTTCATGCAGTGATAATTAATTATAGGAGAAATGTTAATGATCATCGAAAAGTTAGTTAGTTTAATAGTGTAACTTTTGAATTAATTGCTCCGGAAATATCAAATATATGTGGATGATTATGAGTATTAAATCAACACATTTTAGTTGAATATCTGAAAAAAAGAACTGCTTTCCGGATTTTAATTAATTGTTTAATTTTTGAAGTTAGAAAACATTTTGGTAAGATTTTAATTTTCCATTGGCATGAATATCTAAGAATACAGAATACAAAGACATTATCACACATGAAAAAACCAGCATTTCTTATTGAATATATGTGGAAGTATAATAAAATATATACGAAATATGTTTGATGTATTCAATTTCTATTTTTAGTCAAATATATTAAAATGCAAAATATTAGTTTTTATACTGCAGACTATCACATTGTAAGCAAAATTTAAGCCAAATTTATTTTAATGCCATAAAAGATCTTACTGTGAGTAAAGTTTAAGTTAACAAATTAATGTTTAAAATTGAAGATTAAGTTAACGGTGAAGTTAGCAGCTAACAAAGTTCAAGTTTAAGTTAACAACTTAAAGTTAACAATTCTTATTAAAAAATTTAAGTTTTAAGCAAAATTTTCTCTTCCTTTTTTTCTCTTCAATTTTAAGAATATATATTATTAGAAATATTAAAAAATAGCTTTGTAGTTTAGCTTGCAATATTTCTTTTCCCTCTAATACTCTGATTGTAATATAACAAAATATTATTTCGTTTAACAAAAAAAGAAATTTTTCGTTCCGAATAGCGAAATTATCTTGATTATCGGCAACATTTGTCGATATTATGTCCAATTTGTTTCAGATTTTTAGAAATTTTTTTTCACTTTTTTTTTGCATTATTCGATTGTTATTACTGTTTTGGCGCCGTAAGATTGATTAAATTTGATGAAATATTGCAGATTTTTTGATTTAAATTAAATTTTTCCGAATTAATATACGAAAATTTTTTAAACCATTCTAATTCTTCTCATAGTAATAGTTTACGCCAAATATTTTCCAAAACGGGTAAAATATTTTGCTAAATAATCTCTGAAATTGTTAAAAAATTTAGAGGATGAAAGAAAAGAAGTATGAACTTATTGTAAATTATTTGAAGAAATTATTTTATGTTATCTAATCATTAATCAAATTAAGCTTAACCATTAATCAAACTTAATTCTTTGATTATTGATTAATTTAAATAAGTTCTCTTTTTCGTTTTTTTCATCCTTTCTTCCTACTATCATTTGAATGCTGCTAATTACCACTATCCCGTATATTAATACTTTACTGTTAAGATATGTTTTATTTGATTAGTGGCTATAATTGTGATTAATTATCAATTTTCATATCAAGAATTCGAAGTGATAACAACAATAGCCAAATTGATGATGGCACTTCAACAGAGTCTGATGTCATGGCACTATTTGTCACAATCCATGGAATCCGAGTCACTTAGTATCGAGAAGCGTACGATATCACAATATCACAAAAACACGATATCACAATAAGTTCTTTTTTGAAATTAAATTCATTTCATTTCTTTTGTTTTTAAATTCCATTTCTTTGATTTTAAATGATTCATTAAGTCTTACATTATCATACTACAGAAATATATTATTAAATAGCGATATTTATCAAACTGATTCTTAAACTATCAGACCTAAAGAAATGATAATGAAATAATCATCATTTGATATAAATTAGAAAATTTTATACTGTATGCATGATCTTATTCCAAAAATTGATTGAAATCTTAACAAAATATTGAGTTTGTAAAATTTGATTTTATCTAATTGGATGATTTCGATGTATTCTGGTTTTACAAAAAAAAAACAGTAAATTCAACTAACTTATTAATCGAGTTACTGTCGGTTTTTTTTTTTTACCAGCAAATTTTTTAATTTTCTAAATCTTTAGGTTACTTAAATTTGCTTATTTTTTTGCATTCTGTTTTTAAATCTGACATTTCATGAAAATTTATATATGAAATTTGAAAAATTCATTCGATATTGAACAGATATAGTTGCTATAAATGAATAATTTTAATAAATTGGTAGGAAAATTTATTGTTTAATGTAATTCGTTTGTTCATAAAAATATTATTATTTTTGTTGACAGCTTAACTAAATGTTCATTTACTTAAGATTTAAAGTACAAAAGAATACCTGTAAAATTCTATATCATATAGTGATTGAAATATATCTAATGCTATTGCTTTATTTATTACAAACATATATTGGTCAATATTACTGATAAAATTCGAAGAAATTTTAATAATAGAAGTAACGATTTTTCATATTAAAATTTAAGATAATCTCTTAAAGATAATCTTTTAAAAGTAATCAATTTGCTAAATCGTTCAAAATTATTTCAATTAGTTTGAAAATACCAAATAGATTATTGTTGAAATAGTATTTCATATTCGTTTGTTTTGTTTAAAAAATTGTTTACTTTTTGTTTTTATCCCAAAAGTATATTGTACCAAAATCAATTAAATGCCAAATATTTATACTTCAAATTTCAATTCATCATTTAAACTAATTCTATCCTTCCTTCCCTTCCTCATCCTATTTGCATAGAGGTATTTATTTGTCTATTTGTCTTTTCACTTGTTAGCAAAAAATAAAAACTATTTGCTAAAATAAAAAGTATTGGAAATGCGAATTTTTTTTTATTTTTAATTTTTTATAGAATGATAGCATTTGTCAGATTAAACGATTTCTTAATCTTTTCTTTTTTCTTTCTTTTTTTTTTGTTTTTTTTTTTTTGTTGTTATTTGCTCAATTACTTCATTATCATTTAGCTCGGTATGTTTATTTTTCACTTATTTACACAAATAATTATTCATTAATTTATTCAACAATTCTTAGAAATAAAAAATATGACATAAATATTACAATGTACGAATGAATAAAGCGAAAATTATTTTGATTATTAGTAGAAAAATTAGTTCCAATTTTAATTAAGTGCAACAAATTTGCTCGTAACGCAAGCAAATAAAAAAAGTAATTAACAGTTTTTTACTAATTGTTGAAAATAATAAAGTTATCATTGTATTCAACATAATACAATTATCATTGTATTATATTCAGATAAAATTTTCGGTATATTAAGATTAACTTTTAATCAGATGTATTTTTTCTTGGCATGAAATTTTATTTCATTCATTTTAATTTTCCTCTTCCCATTGTGAAAGCACGAAAAGTGCGAAAATTTTGAATCAAATGAATGAAAAAAAAAATTTTTTTTCTACAACAATTATAGCTTAGAAAATCAATAAAAAACGAAAATGAATTGAAATCTTTGTTGAAACTTAGCCTAATAATGGGCTCAAATCAAGCCTTGTCTTAAAATTATAACCAAGTTTCTAGCTATAAGAAATTTTTTTTTACTATATCATTTAACCAGTCTTATGCTCTTTCTTGTAAATTTTTCATAATAATAATTAAATATTTTGAAATTTTAAACGTTTTTGCATAAACTATCAGTTTACATTGCTTTCTTGAAAAAAAAAAAAATCTAATTAAAATTTCGATATTAAATTACTAACATTTTACAGCACAATCCGGTTTTTTTCCTAATTTAATTTTCTGTTTTATTTTATTCGTTATTTTAGCCAATTTCTTTCCATCATTTTAAACAATATTCTTCTAATTTTAGACCTTTTTTTTAGTTGATGCCTTTTTATATCAATAAATATTAATAACTGCTACTTTCTCCTAAGAGATATTCTCATCAATTTTTCAAATTAAATATTTATTTTTGCATTGAACGAAACTCCGACCAATATTAAAAAATTAATTAATTGCTTATGTATCAATTCCCATCATGGCAAATACTATCACTTTAATAACTATTACTAATATTGTTTTTCGCAATTGAAACTTGCATATATAAATTGAAAATGCTAAAATTTGAATGATTTTTTCGAATTCTGATTTTTTTGAATTTTAATTTTTGAAATGTTTCTCAGTTTAAAAGTTGTTTTCCAAAATTTATCAGTCTTACCAAGAAATAATTTTATCAGTCCAATCATTCACAATTATTCGATAAATTTTTTCACATATAAAAGCGAAACTGAAATTGAGATTGAATTTGATTAATAAAGTATAATAAAGTTTAAAAAAAAATACAAATGGCGCAAAATTAAAATTTTAAGTTAAAAATTTTTGGATTTATTTGTCACAATTAAAAAATATTAAATACAATTTTCTTATTTTTCGTAAACTTCAATTTTAACTATATTTAACTGCTGCAAATAGAAATGATTAAAAGTTTTCATAAACGTGAAATTTTTCGTTATGTTTTCCATTCTTTATTTTTCTAATAACTAGACACTTTTCACTGTTTATTTTTGAAATTCTTTAAAAATTTCGAAAAAATCATTAAATTCAAGAATTAACTAAACTGGAAAAATAAAAGTTTGCGGATAAAGTGCAAGAAGAGAATCGAGAAATTTTCATTTGCCAATCTTTTTTATTCTCATTTTTCATCTTTTTTTTCTCCTTCTGGTAGCATATTTTTTTCATCATCGTCTCTTGTTTGACATTATTTCAAATTTGTCTCAGCTTCCACTGTTTCTAAGCTTAAAACAAAATAAATTTATTCCTTAAATTTTGTTCTTTTCATTTTTAATTCTAAAAATATTTCATTACTTTTAAATAGTTGAAATTATTAAACATAATAGAATTTCAGTCATTAATTATTAATCCTAATAATGAAGTACATTCATGTGATTATTTCCAATTATTAGATACAGGATAACATTTTGTTCATTACAAATTCTTGTGATGTTTATGATAAGATAAGAAAACCTTACAACAACAAACAAATATCATGATATCTTAAGCCCTAATGCTAAATCTTTATGATATCGATCATTTGCTTTCAAAAATTTTAAATTTCTAAATTTCTGGAAATTCTTCCATTTCTTTTTTCTTACTTCTACCGTTCGCCATTTCAGCATTTGCCGTTCCTAATCATTTCTTCTTAATTTAATAAAAAAAGAATTTAATAAAAACTTCTGATACATTCATAATATCAATCGTTAAATTCAATCAATTTATCGCTAATATTTCCTATTCTTCAAGTGAAGACAATGGTCATCGATGGTTCATCAACGATTGCCATACAATAATCTTTTTAAATTCTAAACTTTTTCTTAAAGAAAAGAAAAACTGAATTCCATTACACTCTTCTTCTATCAATATTTTGAAATAATAAACGAACGATACTTCAATTTCAATCATTTCTTTTGATCATTAAATGTTGTCGTTGCTATTATTTTATTTTTGCTGCCGATGATATTATTGCTTCATCTGTTACTTTTTTTTTAGATTATGCTATAATTCATGCCATATTTTTTCCAGATTATCACATTTCAGTTTTAGCATTAGTTATTTGATCGTAAGCGTTTGCAAGTATTTACTTTTTAAATTCATTAACTTAATTCGCTTGGATTTATTTATTTTACTTATTCATTTCTCTTTAGTAGTTTGTTATAAAATTGATTATGAAGCGTTTAAATTCAAGTAACAATTTTCATTCTATATGCGAAAATTTGGACGAAAAATTCAGTCTACAGAAGGCAAGAATCACAGTTTGCGTAAATATTGGATTTTTACAAAAAAGCTCGACTTGGGTAATATTTTTTTCTTTCTGCAGTGAAAATGATATATCGAAGTATAGAATATTTCAACAGCTTAACGTAAGCGAAAAGGATGTAAATCAGTACATACATGCTTAATTAGCGAAATTTTGATAATTTACTCGTAGAATCGTTCCACGACTAAATAACGTTTTTTTTTTTTGGAAAACTTAATCACATTTAATTATATATTCGATATATATGAATTATTTGCAATTATCAGTAATCATTGATTATTAATAATGATTACTGATATCATTGCATTCTGTCAGTAATGGCATTTATTGTCAGTCAAAAATACTACTTCTTTCAATCAATTTTTCGCTTTTTTTTAAGTTCCAGAATTTCGTCCAAATTATTAATAAATCATTTTCATTATCGTTAACATTTATAAACGCCCTCTCTCATCTTCTATTCGTATGTCAATCAATTGCATTAAATTTATAAAATCAAATTTTGATCAAATTTTTATCACTACTTTTTTTTGAATTAAATTTATAACATCAAAATCAGATATTTGATTCGACTTTTTGTCGATTTTTTTTTTGCATATTTTGTTCGAAATTTTACCTGCATATTATTGTTTTCATACTGCACATATTTGTTTTGGAATAAAATTTTAAAATTTCTATAAGAATTTTGATAATATTTAAAGATTTCAATAATAGTTATTATTTCAAATGCGAAATAATTTCTAAATAGTTAAAAACTTCCAACATATTCATTATTTTAATTAATATGCCATTGCTGGCATCAACCTTTGCACTTTTTCATACTTTTATTTTTTGATTACTTTTGTTATTATTACAGCAAGTTATTAGAAAAAAAATTTCTGATCTCAGATAGTCATAAAAGTTTTAAACTTTCCGAAAGTTTAAAAAGTAAATATTGATTAGAATCCGATTTAATAACAATTTTTTTATTTTCAAGTTATTTGCCATACTATTTATGCTACTGCCGTTATCATCAACACTATCGCCATTATCATATCACCTTCAATCATCATCATCATTACATTATTCCATGTCCACTTCTATAATATTCTTGATGACCTGAATGAAATGGATTGTATATTTTACGCACATTCTTCTTAAGGATGACCTAAATGACCCGAATTTGAGGATGATCCTACAAAAACAATGTCAAATGTTTCGTATTAGAATAAATCATCAAAAGTATGTAAAGCAAATCATGCCATTTAGGGCGAAATATTTTTCTTTTTAGATTTGATCTCTTAAAGTAACAATTTTTTTGTTTTTATTTTATAAAATATCACTTTTTGCAATTTTTTGAATTAAACTACTTTTTTGTTTGCTTATTTTTTTATGATGCATAAAATAATATTTTGAATCACAAATTTTTTTTTTGTTGTTTAGTTAAATGATAAAATCACAAATCATTTGATAAAAGAATTTTGTAAATTTTATTTTCGTTTATATGAAAATTTGCCATATAAATGATAAAATAATAAATCACTATGTATTTCATTATATTGTATCAGATAATTTATTATAATATGATAAAATGATAAAATACGAATACTATAGTAGTTTGCGAAGTTTGCTTATTTTGCGATTCTTTTTCGTAACGATATAAATGAATGCATAACATTTAATTTTACTGATATCAACTTGTCAATAATTAATACTATATTTTCTGAAAACTTTATTTATAATTAATTGTATATACTAAGCTCAAAATTGATGCTATATTTCCACGAAAAATATTTGCGAATATAATAATATAAATGCAAAATATAATAAAATTTTTCAAATAATTGATGCCATATGATGATTTCTAGCAATGATATAATTCCAAATTCTATAAAAACTTGTATAAAGAATATTGGCAAGCACTTAGTAAATTTTTAATATATATAAATTTTACAGTTTTGAAATTTCATTAATGCAATTGAAAAAATTTAATCAAAATTTATTAAAGATGATTATTTTATGACTAATTATTTTTTCATAATTATTTTCTTATCAAAAATTATGAAATTTCAAATTATATTTCTGCTTGAAACTAGAATATGATTTTAATGAACTGGAAAATTCCATTATACTTTTCATTTATATCATTATATTTGTATCAAATATTTTTCGAAATCATTTCGTATTCTTATCATATCTTACTTAATATGAGTATCATTATTGAATTATATTAATAACATTCGATCATATTTAATTATTATTGAAATTATCCAGTTATCGCTTGTTTAGTATCAATCGAAATTACTTGGTGACGCAATAATTAGTACTAGTCGATATTATCTTATTATATCCTCTTCTTTAGATTCCAATCATACAACTGATAATACTAAATTAAAATTTAGCAAAACAATTTAAATTAATTAACAAATGTAATTTATTCGCTTAGTAAATTTTTGCAGATCATTTGATAACATTTTATTATTACATAAATTTTTAGTAATATTTTTCAGAGAATATTACAAAACTAAAAAACTGATTATTATCCAATTTTTTAAAATTTTCATATAAATGTATTTTCTAACATATTATCCGATCACACTGTATATGTATAATTAATGTATAACAAAATGTATAATAATGTAAAGATTTTGATAAATTGATTATTTATTTAAAATATTATTGTTCATCAAAATCTTTGTTATTTTCCAGCTTTGCAAGTTTGTCATTTAATCGCATTTGTTTTCTGTTGACATCATAATGTCACAAATTTTCAGTAATATTATATTAAAATATTATATTCTTTATTATCATCGATTCTGGCAGTATTAATAATTATTTTCAACTTCCTTTATATTATACAATAAATAGATAAGCTGACTGATTTTACGTTTCTTCACAATTTTTTTTTTTTTTTTTTTATTTTTGATGATTAGAAATCGTGCAAAAAGTTGATGGTTTTGAAAAAATTTTTAAAAAGCAGCAACTGTTAATAAATATTTTTTCAGATATATGTTTAATAATTTTAAAAAAGAAAAAATCAACTTTGCTTAAATCAAAGAGAAATGCTTTCGCTAAATCATTAAAGTCATTTTAACATCAATTTTATTAAAATTTAGTTCTGAAATTTTGCTAATTTTGAAATTTCAAAATATAGTATTATTTTGTAATAATCGTAATTACGCAAATTTCAATTCCTATACAGATATGACAATTTTTTATATTATTCAAATAATTTGATAGGGGATCCTTTTTTTCGTTTTTTTTAAATCCTTTTTTTCTTCCCAATTTTTTCTTTTTTTTTTTTAAATTTCTTAGTTTAGTAGAATGCAACGAGAAAAAAATGTTGTAGATAGAACTAAATGATTGGAAATGTGAGAGAATTTAATAGTTTATTTAGTTTGTTTAGCTACAACGAAGTCCATAAATATTGTTGAAACTGACATTTCAATCGATTAGGCAATAGCTTTGTTATCAATCGGTTTAAAAGTTCTATTATTCATTAAAAATATTTTATATCTTTCATAAATATCTATTTGACATGATGATATAAGAAATCATTTTCATTGATCTTATTTTATTTAATTAAATAAATACAGGAAATATATGAAATTAATTCCATCTAAATTTATTTTACTTGAAGAACAACCAAACAATCAGTCCTAATTATATTTGTTAGTTATTGCAACATATTTCAAATATTGTATATACATTTCAATTCTGTTTTTTATATTCCAACTTTGTTAATAGCATTAATCATTAGATAGTTATACATTATCAAAATGAAATCTTCAACATAATTCGTACATAAATTAAATAAATAAATGAACAAATATAGAAGTGTTTTTTTCTCAAATTTTTATAGACGAATTGAAATTAATATTACTTTCAGGAAACCCTATGATGTCATTATTATTATGATTCACTGTTCAAATCATTCATTCATTTCAAATAAATCGTGAAAGTATTATTTTATTTATTTTGTTTTTCCTTTTTTTCTTTCTTTTTTTTTTCTTTTTTTTCAGCGAAAATGTCATTAACCTTGAAATTCGTCTCTTTCTTCTCTTAAAAACTTCACAAAATTTAAGAAATTTTCCCTTTTTTTTTTTTTTTTTTTTTTGAATACATATTTCTATGTAATGTGCAAAATTACTGATGATATCTTAGAAGAGAAGTCAATATATTTTTTCATTAGTTTGTAAAAATATATGCATATATGAGTGTGTTTATGTGTGTAAATGCATTCGTCGATTTGCGTAGGCGTACATGTGTGGGTGTGCGTGGGACACATATGTGGGTGTATGTGCGTTTATGTGTATATGAATATTAATTTGATATATATATATATATGTGTGGGTGTATGTGCGTTTATGTGTATATGAATATTAATTTGATATATATATATATATGTTCATATATTTTATATATCTTTTTTTACAAATAAATTAACTTGTAAAACTAAAAAATTACTAAATTTTATTATTGTTATATACACTACTCTTTGTTGTTTTCATATTTTTTGTTTTAGCCAGTTTTGAAATATACACGCCCACAATTTATCAAAATAACCCCTCGCTTTATCTATCAGCTATATATACATATGAGATTTATAGAAGTTAAATTAAAAATAATCATATAGATAACTATATGTACTAAGCTGTTCTCTCATTAGTTTGTAAAAATGAATATATACATATATGCATGTGTGGGCACGAGTATATATGCGTGGGTGTAAGTAACGTGTGCGTAGGCGTATGTAGGTTTGGATTTATGTGAATGTTGCGTGGTTTATGTATATATTAAATTGATATTTATATAGATAAAGGTGTCCATTAAGCTAACAAGAACAACAGAGGCAATAGCGTGGTTGCTAATGGTGATTAGTGATCATTGATTGATAGTTGGATATTTGAAAAGATAGGAAATGAATTCTCTCGCCAAATCGATGGTTCATCAGCAACTTTCCATCTAAACAACAATTAATTCGTTTCTTCTGTCGCATTTCCTCTCTGTCCTTTCTTATTGTTCAATTCATTTATCAACAAATTTATCATCATACTTTTCATAATTTTACATTTATCATCAAAAGGTGCATAAATATTTCAACTTCAAAATAATAATTCATTGCAAATTAGACATATCCCCAAAAAAAGAAAGGATGAAACTTTTCGTTTTTAGTAGATTTTTTCTTTATACTGTCGATTAGTTTAATATTGTAAGAAGTTTTGCAAGTTTAACTTAATGATTTTTCTTCATTTACAATTGTTAAGTATGCAAAATTATTTTTATCAAATCTTTCACCGTTTTTTTTTTTTTTTTCTCTTCACCTCATCTTCTCATTATCGATCTTTGATAAATTTTTTAAGATGTGAAATATACATAATTGAGAATTATAAACATTATCATCTCAAATATAAGTATTATTATATTAATTTATAAGTATTTAGTCATTAAAGTTTCCTTCTTCTGATACATTTCAAAAAAAAAAGAAGTGTTAATTTTTTAAACTTACCAGCTTTAATAATAAATTCTTAAAATTATATTCCCCATTCTACATTTTAATTGTTTATTTGTAAACAGATGCTTGAAAAATCTGTTAGAAATAATAGTTGTTTTAAAAAAAAGATGAAATTTAAAAAAAAAAATCATGAGTGAGAATATTTTATGAGAACATATATTTACGATTTGTGATGTATTTTAATATTTATGTTATATTCTTTTTCCCACTTGACTTATTTTTTTTTAATAAAACTTTTTTTTTTGCTTCTAATTTAAAATAAAATCCAAAAATATTAATTTCATAGAAAGATTAAATTAATAATAAAATGTCCCTAAGGTTTATTCAATTTCATCATTTGAATTTTATACTTCATTATTCTCTTTTCTTTTCTGCCATAACATTGACTGTTCGCATCTTCAAGAATTTGCTTTTACCACTCAATTATTCATTATTAATTCAAAAAAAAAAAAAAAAAGAACAAATGAATAAGACGAATAAAAATAAAAATTCTGTACTTTCGACAATTTTATCAATTCAAACCATTCTATTTCCATTTTTTTTAACTCATCAAATTTTTCGAAAAAAAAAAAAATTCATTTTATTTTCAATTCTTCTTTCTTCCTTCATGATACTTTTTTGGATATGAAAATGAGAAAATTTTCAAAATATAAAAATTCAAAGGTATATATATATATATATATTACTGACACATACATAAACATACATTTGTATACATACGGAACTATGGAAAATTTGCAACAGTTCGGTTGACAATCGATGACGATCGCTATTTTCTTTCTTCATTTGTACAAAATTTTGAATTCTTTTTTTAAGAATTGCAAGGAAAAGAAAAAAAGTTTTGTCCTAATTTTCAAAATGAAAAATGTTTTCAACTGAATCTTTTCAAAATTTTAAATTCTTTCCTTTCCTTTTTTTTTCTCTCTTTCTCGTTCATTGAAATTTTTTCTATTAGATATTTTAAATGATTCAGCTGATAATTTAAGATGGAAGAAAAATGATAAATGAATGAAATGATTGCATGATTAGTTAAGTTTTTATTCCCAGATGAATGAATTTAAGATTATGAAAGTGATAAAAATAGTTGAGAAATAAAAATAGCGACAGGAGACTGCCAAGTGGAATTTAATTTTAAAATCTTTGTTCTCAAATTAAAAAAAAAAAAAAAATTACTCTTTTTCAATTATGACATTACAATTTGATAGAATTGAAAAATTCTTGAAAATAAGTAATATTTGATAACTTTTCTTTCTTTTTTATATCAATTTAATTTGAATATTTAAATATTATAAATTTTGAATGAATTTTTAGTTATGATTAAAATTGTGTTTTTGCAGATGAATTCGGTTAAAATTGGGTCAAGTGATTTGCTGAAGATATATACAACTAGTGCTAAAATGTAGTTCAATATTAATTAATTAGTAATTAGGGAGTAATTTTGAATTTTAATTGCCGTAGCATTACATGCCCAATAAGTAATTATCACATCCTAATTAATTAAATGCACCAATGATTATTTCATTCCAGTTATACATAAATCTTATGTAGGACAAGTATAAAATTGTTATTTTTGTGTATATCACAATAATCTTTCGAATTGATTGAAATTTACATCAAATGTAAATTTATTTGTTATTTTTATTTTTCGATTAATTTTGACTTTATTTTTTATTTTCATTTCTCGAACGACTTTGATGCCGAATCTATACATCTCATTCATTCATCCTTTTTCTTTTTTTTTTTTTTTTTATGAATCGATCGACTGGTGAATTCGTTTCTTTCACTTAAAATTTATAAGATTTATTTACAATTTTCTTTTTAAGTCAAGCATTCCTAACTTTTTGGTACAAAATTTAATTTTATAATTTTTGTCCAATGTTTATTTGATCATATTTTAAAAAATTATATAATATGTTAATTGACATAATTATAGACGATTGATTAAGCGGCATCGCGATCAAATTATTGGTTTCGAATTAAGTAACTAGTTCGAAGAGGAAAATTTATTGTTGTGCATCCAACGAATTGTTTATGGTGAACAACAACGAAGACAACAACAACAAATTGGTTCCTCACGAATGACTGCCACATTACTGATGCAGCAACAACAATCCAGGAATACTCCTAATGGTAAGTTTTGTATTTCAAAATTATAGAATATAAGCTAGTTTTGGTATTTTTATAACCAGGCCTAGATAAAATACCTGGCTAATTTTGGCTTAAAAAAAATTTCATTTAGTTTGACCTTAATTAAGCATATATGATTTTATCGAAAAATTTTAAAACTTTTAAATGACCACATTTCATTTCATTCGATTGTTATTCAAATAAATGAATTATTATGAAAAAGAGATTTGAATTTCAATCATATTCATATAGAAATAAATAATTTAGAAGTATTTGAAATAAAAAAGATTATAATTTCAAAAAAAATGTTATTTCGTTCTCATAACTTGATTTTAATATTATTAATTAAAATTATAGGCGGATGAATTTGAACTCTTGCATAATTCGACTTACAATTATTAGTTTCACCTACAGGTAGAAATAATAATTAGAATAAATATTTGACTTAATTATAAACCAAATTTCAAATTCGATTTTTCAATAGATATTCGAATTATTTACAAATCAAATTTCAATATGGCATATTTATTCCCTTCAATAAATATGTTTATATCTTATAAAATTAGAAAGAAAAGAAGAGATTGATGACACTTTCCTAGCAGCAAATAGCATTAATCATATTTTCAAATTAATCTTTTTTTTTTGTTTTTTTTTTTTTTCGTTTTAACGATAGTATCAATAAAATGGAAGCAAAATTGGAAAAGAGCAGAAGTAAACTTTGAGCATGGTAAAATGAAATAAATTGTCGAGAGAAATTTTATGCAGAAAAAAAAATCAAATTCAGTCATTTAACTGAGCAAACCAATGACGTGAAAATATTCTAAAACAGAAAAGAAAAAAATGAACAAAAAACGAAAAAAAAAGAAAAAAAAAAGGACGATAAGCTTAAAAGTTATTCTTCTTCAAATCTTTTAGTACATGAATTAAAATGAGGAAAATTTCTAAAATATCATATTGATAGTCAATCTTTCTAATTTCATAAATTATTTGTTTCGAAATATTTTAGAAATTTTGTGTTCCAAAATAATTATACTTCATCGTATGTGATTTATTGTACATTCAATAATTATACATTTGAATACATTAATCTAAAATATTTCTATTTTTCTTTGTACGATATATTTTAGAAAATTATAATCCCAAATAATTGTAATTTGTTACTTTTATTTGAGTTACTTACGCAGAAAATATTCAGTGGTCCTGTTAATTCAAAATATTTGCATTTTTAATCTTCTTTTCCCTTTACAGCAAAATGATAATAGTTATTTGCAATAACTTGGCAAATTATAATCCAAAATAGTTGCAATTTTGTATTCCTATTTGAATTATTCACATGATTTTACAAATTTTAACTTTTTTCAAATTTATTACTTTGCTTTTTTATTTATCATTGCATTACAGATTGAATAATTACACATCTAAAATACATGATCCGAAATATTCATACGCCTTTTTTACTATCTTATTATATCCTCAACAAAATTATATGTAATAAGAAAAAATGATAGGTAGACGAAAAATGAAAATTTGCAAAATTTCACGAAAAAAATTATGATGCACTACTACGGAATAATTTCAAGATGATTTTCAAATTAAAATAATCAATTAATTTTATATGCTTAACTATAAAATATCTTCTCAGGATTTAAGTTCTTTCTTTTTGGCGAAAGCTAAAAACTAATAAATATCTGGATTTCGGAAAAATTAATTCATGTTTTAATTTGACAATTTCAATCACATATTATCAAAATTGGTTATTAATAATCTAGTAATTAGAGCCAAATGATAGAAAAAGCCGGCAAATTTGCACAATTAGTAAACCAATAATTTTGACTATATGCGGTTATTATTTTTAAATCTTTTTTTATCATATCATATGAATTTTTTGATCAGATGATAATTGTAATAGTTATTTTATATAATGTAAAAGAAAAAAAAAATTCTTCAATGATCTTATAAAGAAAGAGTAATCAATCAATTAATCAAACAATTAATTATCCCGTAATTGCTAGATGAGTTGAAATTAAATTTACTTCTTTGCTAACAATCCTATCGATCATATATATATATATATGAAAAAAAGCATATGTATATTAAGTTAATCTATTATAATATACATATCAGATGAAGAAAAGTCTAAATGAGTTCAATTAATTTTACATTAATTTTAATTCCAGAAATTAAATTTATTTAAGAAACTCCATTATCGTTCATGTTTTTAACAACAAATTTTTGTTGAACTTTTTAAAAATAATTATATTTTCAACTAAATAATTGAAAGATATTTTAATGAAGATTTAAGATTAATTTTTAATTTATCATTTTTTTTGTTCAATCAAGTTACTATTTCATGATTAACCATTAAAATTCTATTCGAAATCTTCCATTCAACTTTTTTTTTTTTCATCTTATGTACTTTTTTTAAATTGAATGGACAAAACAACTATCATCATCCATTTGTCTTCTGTCCAGACTTGAAATTTTATGGAATTGATTTGTATGTCTGTGTCGGCATGCATGTGTCTGTCTGTGTATGCCTGTGTATGTGTGTGTATGTGTCCGTATAAGTTGTTTGCGTTGGTGAAAAGTTTTGCTGAACATTATTGATTTTCGAATGCATCATCACCATCGTATCATCAATAACGTCGTCGTCGTTGTCAAGGACATTTGTATGTGGAAATAATATAAATATATACATTTTCTTGAGATTTACAAATTTAAAAAATATTCGAAAAATCAATAATAGCGTATTTTTCAAATTTTAATTATTTAATTCTCCTTTTTTCAAATTTTAATTACTTAATTCTCTTTTTTTCATTGGCATGAATAAAAATTTATTTGATTACATTATTACTGTTAAAATGATTGATATATTTACCATCAATAGCAAATATATCAACATTTTATCGATTGATAATTTCAATTCAAATTCCATTGAACTTTCAAATTTTTTTCTCTCTCTCTCTCTCTTCTCTTTTCTTTTTGCATTATTTCAATTTCATCTTTTCTTTCCAGTCCTTTTCATTGAAATCTTTTTTCATTTTGATGCAACAGTATGTTTTTCAAATAAATACAAATTTATTCGATTACAGATTATATCAGTGTTAAAATAACTGATATATTTGCCATCGATCGATAATTTCCATTGAAACCATTGAACTTTCAAATTTTTTTCTCTCTCTCTCTTCTCTTCTTTTTGCATCATTTCAATTTCATCTTTTCTTTCCAGTCCTTTTCATTGAAATCTTTTTTCATTTTGATGCAACAGTATGTTTTTCAAATAAATACAAATTTATTTGATTACATATTATGTTGGTGTTAAAATGATTGATATATTTGCTTCGATCGATAATTTCAATTCAAACTATTGAACTTTCAAATTTTTTTCCCTCTCTCCAATTTCACCTTTTTCTTCCAAATCTTTGCATCGAAAATCTTTTTTCACTTCAGTACATCACATATGTATAATAAAAATTGTATATGCATAAGAGCAAAACGCGAATCATTTTTGTCGATGGTTTTATTATTGAAGCATAAAAATATTTTTGAAGAAATTTTATTTTTTTTCATTTCTTTGATCAATTGATTTATTCAAATTGATTACCTTTGCACAATTTAATTTGAAAAAAAAAAAGACTTCTCTTTAAAAATTATGAAAAATAGTTTTTGTGCTCAACTTTCATTTTACTTCAATGTTATGTATACATATATATATATATATATATATAAAGTAAAAATAATTAAATAATTTCCTCTTGTTTTTTTTTTCCCTCTCTTTTTTTTCTTTCTCATATAGTTTTGTGTAAAAATTTACACAGAAAATAACAATTCATTTAACAGTGGCATTTCAAATTTTTACCAATATGATAAGTGATCCATCATCACTTATAGAAAAATAGCAAGCATATGTTAATTGAAATTTATTAAGAAACTCTCATTCTTGGTTAAAATTTGAAAATATTTTGTAAAAATTTTTGTTACATATCCATTCACCAATTTTTAGCATTTTTAATTTCAATAAAATCAAAATTTATAATACAATATTGATTTCTTCGTTTGATATTTCCTAAATCAGTCGATTACTCAAACCCGAAAAATAAATTAAAGATTTAAAAATAAGCTTATTGTTCATTTATATAATTTAAATATGGATAATATACATCTTTGATAATTTTATAATCAAATTGATCATACATTTTAATGATTGGTATTCGTCTTTACTTTTCACGTTTATACCGTAAGTGACGTGACGTATAATAAATGGACAAGTTGTATTAGGTGATTAAATGATATAATAATAAAAATTATTTCTTTTTTTTTTTTTTTCAAATCATGTTTTCAATCATTATTTATCTTGTATTTAAATTTTTGTTTATCTATTCCATCATTCCATTAGTTGTATTTTTTCATATCAAAAACATTCAATAAATATATCTTACCTGTAATATTTTAAGTTTACCACTACGTATTTTTTTGAAAATATTTCAAATGAATTTTACTTTTTCTTATCGCATATGTTCTTTGAATGGATGTTGTTTTAATAAACGAGATAAATTTTTGTTTCGTTTCACTTTAATTCTTTTCAGTTTTTTTATCATTAATTAAATTTTATTCAAGCATCTTACTGATTTCTTCTTTTTTTATTTTTAGCTTGCTGAATTTTTTATTATTTTCTAAGAAATGTGTATTTTAAAATGTGCGAAAAGTACCATAGAACTAATTATGATTGAAGAAAGGGAGAGAAGGAAGAAAAAAAGAAATACGATGAAAAATAGAAAGCAAAAAAAAATTTAGGCAAGAAGAAATTCATTCAATAAATATTATAGTCAAAGCAACTTAGTGCCTTTTTTATTTAGCCATCATAAAAAAATAGCCTTCTTTTATTGATTCTAATTTTCTAAATTTATTATAAAGATTGATAACAATATTTTTCTGATATTTTCAAATGCAATTACAATAATAAATTGTATAATAATTTTTCCGTAATAAATAAGCTCTTCTAAATAATTATAAAATAATAATTATTATTGTTGTTGCTCTTATATGTCGTTTCTTTGAAATATAAGATTATTTTGCATAAATCAATTATACTTTGAGATAAAAAAGTTTTTCTCAATTTTTAATGATCGAAAAAGATAATTTAATTCAATTTGATGCGAACAAATTTTGGAAATGACTAGTTCAATTTCACTCAATTTATCATTTATTGTGTTGCTGTTGCATGTTGTTTCGTTGAAAGAGAAGAATATTTTGCATAAATCGAATCCGGAAAGATATTATTACGAAATGATAATAAATTACTTTTACACATAACGTTCCTCCTAAACTCCTTCTTCTCGTTTTATATTTCATCATTTATTTCTTCCTTCTCTTTCATTTTATTGTTAAAGGAGGAAAATTGTAATCTCAATCTTCATATATTTGTTATTTGATTCCTTTTTAATTTAATCTATTTCAAACTATTTTTGCATTGGCAGTTAAAATTATGGAAATCCTATTTTCTTGCATTTGATTTTATAGCAATTATTAACTATAATAAAAGATAAGTGATAGGAGAATATGAGAGGAAATAAATGATGAGAGAAGAATATGATCAGAAATAAGTGATAAGGAAAAAATCCACTAAACTATATCATCAATAGATTAAAATCAAATAGCTCATCTTAAATCTGTGGGAAAAGCTGATTTTCAATTGATATAACAGAAACGAATCTTTGTTACTAGATAGACGGATACTCAGCCTCGATTGTCGATTTATTGTCCTGGTCTTTGGATAAACTGATGTAGAAAACTATTAGAGAACTCGTAGCAAAAGTTTTGTTGGGAAATCCATCTGCTTCAAAATCCGAATCTTATATATCATTTCGGGGCTCCTCCTTTCCTGATCTCCAATTTGTCGCTTCATAATTGGTCGACCTCGTTTTGTTTGTCCGGAGCATTTTGGCGGTAAACATGTTTATCTTTTGTTAGTAAACATGTTTGTCTTTTTGGCGGGAAACATATTTATCTTTCTATTTATTGTTTTGGCAGTAAGCATGTTTATTCTTGTTGGTCCATTTAGAACTGTTTCGCGTTTCTTAAGTTTTAACGTTCCTTGTTTGAACCAATCATATTTTTCAGATTTTTCCGACAAAATTCATTTCAAAAAGTATTACTTCAAATCAAGACATTGTCACAAAATTAATGCAATTATCTTACTGACTAACAATTATTACTCTATGATAAAAAAATATTTAAGATGTTATTCAATTTTGATTTATTGATGATATACAGTTTAGGCAGATTATTTCCTCAAATGATAAATAGTTGAGGAAATAATCTGCCTAAACTGTATATCATCAATAAATCAAAATTGAATAACATCTTAAATTAAGATGTCATCAAAAGATTATCGCGATCATTAACAATTATTGCGCTATAATAAAAAATAAATGAAAGGGGAAGAGTCTATTTAAACTGCACCATCAATAGTTCAAATCTAATGCTTTCCTTTCCCAATGTTCCCATAATAATTAAGATAAAATTGCAGTAAGAGAGTAAGCTAAACTTCATCAATTAATGTTCAAAATTTCAATAATGTTTTATGCAATTTTTCATGCATGTTTATATTATTACATGCATATTATTATTTCTGCATTTATATTCATATTACAACCACTGCATATATGTTCATGTCACTACTGTTTGCATATTCACATTATTACTACTGTATGCATATTCATATTATCCTTACTGTATGTTCATATTACCACTACTGTATATATGTTCGTATTACCACCATTTTACACACGTTCATATTATTGCTGCGCATGCATATTTATATAGCTACTACTGCATACGTATTTATATTACTGCTACTGCGTGCATATTTTTATTACTTTACTGCATGCATATTTTTATTACTGCATGCATTTCAAATTCATTTATATAACAAAACGAACAGATCATTTTGCTAAGAGAAAATATTTTATCTTGAAGCTAATATTGGGCTAGTTTAGTCAATGCTCATTTTGCCATTGTCATCAATAAAATATACAAAAAAAAAAAAAGAGAAAAGAACGGATGACAAAATATACTCTGTGAGGAGGGAAAAATGAAAAAGAATACTTCGTGATATTTTAGGCATTTGGCTCTTTTCATTTTTTTTTTTTTTGCTGAGGCCTTTTTTTTTGATGTCAAAGATGAGTGGAAAGATAGCATGAAATTTGGTTTTATTTTTAATCTACTAATTATAAATGAAATTCATTTAAGGTCACTTCATTTGTTCATTTAGTTTTATTAATAATTAATAATATATCCAACTTTTTAGTCAATATTTCAATATATATTTATATTTTATAAATGCCATATAGATGAAAAATTAAATGAAATTCGAATTTTATATGCTTGAATAATATTTCAGTCTATATAAATAACAACGTAAATCACTATTGCTATTATTTGCACGTAACTTTGCAATCTCTTCGTCGATTGCTTTTAAATCTTTTGACACAACTTTGCATTGAAATTGGGATGTGTTTTTATCTATACATATCTACCTTTTTTTTGTCTGTCACACTTGTGACAGCTAAAAGTAAGTAAAATCATGTATCATATGTCTATATCTTTTATATCGTTGCTGTTATTTGGCACGTAATTTTGTAGTCTCTTCACCGATTGCTTTCGAATTTCGATATAATTTTGCATTCGAATAGATGCTTTTTTTTCTTTATATCTACTTTTTTCTACCTATCACATCTTGAAAGATAACTGTAAGTGAGCGGATGCCGACTGATCCGAGATTTTTGTGCAACATTGCATTCGAATAGGCGCGTAACAGATTTCAGATTTTTTTATATTTACGATTCGTTCTAAGTTTTCCTTTTATTTCTTGGTTTATGAAGTAGATGAGCGGTGAATTTATTGACCGCACCTAGACTGTTACTTGTCACGTAACTTTGCAAATTCTTTATCGATTGCTTTCAAATTTCAATACAACCTTGCCTTCGAATGGGCGCATGTTTTCTTTTATACATATCTACTTTTTTTTTTTACCAGTCCATAAGTCAATTTTGAGAACTGTTCGGGTGCAATCTATTTGCTTTAGTTCATCCAAATAATGTCTCGCAGAAGATCAAACTTGGGTCATCGTGATTGCGTTGCGGAAGGAATGCGACGATCAATTGCAAATCAAACTGAGGAAAAACAGGTATCAGCAAACAAGCGAAGATAAAGAATGGTTCAAATGTGAGAGAACGACGTGCAGTCAGACTTGAGGATGCATAGTTGTGAACACGTCGATCTTGTTATGCAGCTTTAAATCTGTTTCGTTTTCAGTAGAATCAACGCAGAAGATCAAATTTGGTCGTTGAACATGGATCCCGCTGCAGAAATCTACCATGAAGCTTTGATAATGGTTGAAGACTTGTAAATATAAATCGCGAACAAAGTTCTCAATCAATTGGAAATGCCATCACCGAATCGATCTGCTGCTGCTGCGTTCGATGTAGATTTGCGTTGCGAATAAAAATACGGTTGATCTTTTGTATCTGCAATCAAATATTCCTAAGTTAATATTTGAGTAAAAAGACATTTACGATCAATAATGCAAACTGTCAATAAGAGGATTGGCTTCTTTTTAGATGCGTCAGGAGGAACTAGTGAAACGATCCTAATTAGATGATTCTGGCAGCAATTCGATCCCAAAATGACATAACCTTAGATTTTGCATCATCCGGAACAACATTGCTACCAGGTGGAAGAACTGCTTATTCCACTTTGAAATTGATATTGAACATGCAATTATTGAAACTTCTACATGAACTTTTCTAAAACATCTGGTATGGGAAAAGTATTGCAAAAATGCAAACTTGTGTTTGGGATGAATGTACAATGATGTACAAAAAATCTGCCGAGACTCTTGATCGATCATTGCAAAATTCGGTGGAAATATCAGGCCATTTAGAATGCATTAATATTGTTTGCTGGAGATTTCAGGCAAATATTATCTGTAATTCCTTGATCGACATCAGCGGTCGAAATAAATGCTTATCTGAAATATTTTACTTTGTGACGACGCGTAAAGACGTTAAAATTAATTACAGATATGCGCGTTCAGGATCAACCATAATATTCTCACATCAACTGCTAGAAATTGGAACGAAAAGATACCGGTTGATCTGACCACAGAACGAATTTCATTGTCTCATAACTTCTGCAATTTAGTAACTTCAAAAGAAGAGTTATTTAAAAAAGTATTTTCCGATATTCAAACCAATTATAAGGATCACTGTTGGCTGAGTGGACGAACTATTTTTGCGGCCAAGAACAAAGGTGGTGATTCATAATTAATTCGATGGACTACACAATATTATTCAGTCTAACATTCAAAGCGAGACAGTCACATACAAGTCCGTCGATATTATTGTGGAAACAGATGAAGCCGTTAATTATCCAATAGAATTTTTGAATTCATTCAATCTGTTAGGAATGCCACTGCACGTATTGAAATTGAAAATCGACGTGCCAATTATCATGTTGCGAAATATCAACCAGCCAAAACTTTGCAACGGCACGTGGCTTCCAGTAAAGAAATTAATGAGCAACGTCGTAGAAGCAACAATTTTGACAGGATCTTTCAAAGGTGAAGATGTCTTTATTCCGCGTATTCTTATGATTCCAATGGATATACCATTTCAGTTTAAGAAATTGCAATTCCCAATTCAATTAGCGTTTGCATTCACCATCAAAAAAGTTCAGAACTAATCTTTGAAATTGTGCGGTTTAGATCTAGAGACGATTACTTCTCACTGTTGCATGTTCTAGAGTTGGCAAACCAGGCAATCTCTATATCTACACAGACAATGGAAGAATAAAAAATATTGTATACTCGCAGGTATTGTAAAATTAAACATATTAAATGAGGGCGAAAGTTGGAAAATGTCAAATATGCTACGACAATTATTGTAAACAAGAAATACTAAAGGTCAAGTAGCGTAACATAGTTTTAAAGGGACGAAAAACATGTTTATCGTCAAAACGCTCCAATTCATAGATAAACGACAAAGATTGACGCAGCAATAACAACAGTTCGGAGTTTCAGGGATTGCAGTTCGCCAGTTTCTAGCGACGCAATAATAGCAACAATCCGAAAATTCACTTGAATAGTATTCTTCTCCATCAGCAATAAAGGAAAAAATGACCTAGTGTTCAATTTGCCTGGATGTTCTCTGATAATTGCTTGTTACGACGAATCGCATTTATCTCTATTACGCAAAGCACAAAAAGCTCTTCACACCTATTGCTGATTTAGCCAAATCACTACTACAAGAATCAATCTCCAGTCCAACCAAATTACAAATCAAATTACAAAGTATCAGTTTTTTTTTTCCAAAATTAACCAAACTGAGCTATAACAACGCGTGTATATAAAGCATGCGTGTATTCGAATTTCAAAACAGTAGATAAGGACTTTCTGATATCTAAGACTTTGAATAAATATAGATAAGGCGTGTGTTTAAAAACTTTCGGAGATTTAAGATTTTAACAAACGAACATTTACATTTTTATTTACATAGATTAGTGCGGAGCTAGGTTAATCCAGCTAGCACATTCATATAGATAATATAATTAGCAACTTAAATGCATGCCACTATAAATAATTCATCAAGTAAACTAAATATAGAGATGAAATGTAATTCAAGCAAAATATCAGAAATCATCAAATGATAATATACAGCATTACTTTGATATTACCATTAAAAGTAGTATTACGATATTGGCTTGAGCCCGATTGTAATACTATATTTGATAGTATTAGTCATGGTATCACCTTGGAAATGGTAATGTTACTGTATTACCTTGAGCCTGATCAAATGATAATATTATGATATTACCATGAGCCTAATAACGATATTACCATCAAAAATAGTATCATGATATTACTTTGGACTTAAAATGACATTATCATCAAATAGTACTATTATGGTGTTATTTCAGCCTGATAACAATATTATCATCAAATTTTTAAGTTTATAAATAATGTCAGATATGATTTTACATCAATCCTTAAATTTATTACATCCATCATCAGGCAAACAACCGTATTACAATGTGGATAGTAATAATGCTGATAATTATGGTAGAAATTATTAATCGTATGAAAAATACATTGAAAAATTTAATCCGTGCCGTAATCGTAGCAATCGATAAATTTCGGCAGCAAATGAAAATATTTCGTGAAATGGGAGAATGATCTGAAAATGAATGAGCCAAATAAAAATATGTTTTACATGATATGTATTGGATGATTGCAAATATTTTCCATTTTTGATCGTTTCATTCTTTACAATAATTTGTTTGAAAATGAAGATTAAATAAAAATAATTGAAAATACAAAAGCAAAATACATGTTATTGCTTATTTGCATTTTTATTTTAGGCTGTTTTAGTTTTTAACCTTTAATTATTTTTTTATTCATTTATTTTTTATAATAAATATTTTGCATATATACTGTATTTTTGCAAGTATGTCTCATTTTCGAACGCTTCATTCTTTGCAAATATTTGCTTTGAAATAAAAATTAAATAGAAGTAGATGAAAATATGAAAGCATATTTGTTATTCCTCGTTGTGTCTTTATTTCAAGTCATTTTAAATTTTAAATTTTATCTGTTTTCTTAGTTATAACAAATATTTTGCACATATGTTGTTGTTTATTGTATTTTTATTTAAAGTAATTTTAGGCACTAGATTTTATCTGTTCTTTTAATTATAGGAAATAATTTACATATATGCTATTTTTGTATTCTTATTTGAAAGAATTTTATTTTACCTGTTTTTTTTAAATTGTTTCTTTATTTAAAAAAAGGCAAAAAAATCACTTTACTATTTATTTATTTTTTTTGCAAAGTCTAGTAATTATTTCACTTGTTTATTAATTAATGAGATCATGAAAATTGAAGCGATCTTATTCGTCGCGACTATCTATTTGTCGTCATATTTGAAATTATTTAAAGATGAAATCATTCGTTTCAAGTTTCGTAATTTATTAATTTATTGAATTGAATTTAAGTGACAATTAATTGACGAGTAAAGTGCCATGATACGATCATAGATCTTCATTCTTCCAATTTTATACTCATAATTTTTTAGCTAAAACTTAAAATGGGAAATTTATTGTTTAGTCAAAGTTACTAAAAACCAATGATTTTCAATCTAATGGTAACAAACTTTTTTTCATTTCCTGTCTCCTTTTCCTTTAAAAAAAGTAGGAAATTCATAGCTATTTCTAAACAAAACTGCCAAAATAAAAGATTTATTATAATAAAATAGAGATGCATTTGTTGTAAAAATCTTTTTAAATTTCAAATTTATAGTAATTTCAATCTTACATAATTTTAAATAACAAAAAAGCAATCAATTTTGTCGTAATGAAAATTAATTGTTGAAAACGTAAGTTTTAAACAAAAAAAAAAAAAAGCAATTTATATTTAAACTTCTCCTTGAATACAATAAAAATTGGCGAATTTAGGATAAATTAATCTTAATTTCGAAAAAGTTTTTGGCTGAAGAAAATGAAAAATTTGATCAATTTTTTTGTTGGTGAAAAATTAGGTTAAAATTGTTTGATCCCTCTTTTTCTTTTTATCTCTCTTAGCGTTCGGTATTTTGATCTCTTTTTTTCTTTTTCCTTTCTTTTTTTCTACCTATCACTTCACATTCATTTCACATCATTTTTGTCTTTTTTTAAAAAAATTCCTTTTTTTTCGAAATTATCAACAACCTGTAAATTCATTTCATTTATTTATCACATTTTCGGCAAATATCATCAACAACAATCATTCAGAAGGATGATGAGCAATGTATATTTTTGCAGGTGATTCTAATAAGAATCATGTCCATGGATCAGTTCATTGATTGATTTCATCAATAAATTGGAAAATTTAGCCTAGGGTCAATTCAAACGATCCTTTTTTTGATGATCTAGAAAATTTAATACGAGTCAAATTTCAGTCACTGACAATTAAAAGAATTTAAGTAAATTTCAAACCGAAGGATCCGTTCATCGTTAATTAAAAGTATTTAAGGAAGTGTCAAACCTAAAGATTAATTTGCCGATGATTTGAGAGAATTTAGGCCAGGACCTAATTTAAGGATTCGTTCTTTGATAATTTAGAAGAATTTAATATAAGCCAAATCCAGGAATCAATTCATATGATTTACCATTAGAATTATTCTATAAATTTATGTTAATTTTGAAGAAAAAAAAGATTTTTTTTTGGCTGATTTCTTTCATATAAGCTATCATTTTTATAATTTTAACAGAGAGATGGACGGAGAAAGAGGGAGAGAGAGTTTTTATGTGTAAGAAAGAAAGATTGAAATATTGGATATCGACTTTATCGAATTGAACTTTTTTTCCTAGTTACCAAAATCTTAATATTAATTAGTCCGCAATTATTTATAAATCATATTACTTTGATTATGACAATATTTCATCTTTTTTTTTTTTGCATCTTTTCCCTCCTATTTTCTTCAATATTTATTAGGCTAATTTTTATTGATTTTTTTTTTCAAATTACATTTTTGCATATTTTTTTTTGCACCAAAATATTTCTTTTTTTTTTGGAAAAAACTTTTTAATTTAGTTTTTTTTTTTTTTTTGCAATTATTAATAGCATATTTATTTGGTATTGGAATATGTTTATTAATTTGAATTAAAAATGATTTTTTCTGTTTTTTTTTCAGAAATATTGAACGAATCATTGTCGAGTGGTAGTAAATCGCTTATTTCGACAACAGTTGGAATAGCAGAAATCGGTGGTGCTACTTGTTCAGTAAATAGCAAGAATAGTGGTGGTTGTAGTGGTGTTGGTGCTGGTGCCAGTGATATTGAATTAAACGAAACGGTACCGGAACCGGTTGTTTCAATGCTGATGAAGATGAAACAGATGAATACGTCGAATGAACTTGATTCTCGATCTGTCGCATCGATACGAACCGGTTCAAGTAGCTCGGGTGGTGCATTAACTGATAGCTTTAGCCCGAGGTATTTATTTATTTATATCTTAAATTTTATTTATTTTATGAAATATTCCGAAATTTAAATTGTATCAGAGGCTAAAGCTATCAGTTAATGCACCACAATTATGTCGAATTTTTATTTTAATAATTTCAATTTAAAATTTTACTATTTTACTATTCAAATTTTGCGAAATTTTTATTTTATCTTTTCATTTTACTTTATTTTTCCCCTGCTATTCCATTTCTTTTTGAAGCCAACTATCTAAAAGAAATGATCTTACCGTTAGGCCATTTAATGTATTGCCATGAAAATAATGTTGCTCTCAAAGGTTTTCCATGTGTAAGTTAGCATAGATTCAACTTCATTTTAAATTAAAATTTGAAATTAAAAATCTTAACGAATTCTGCAGTTTCGAATTGCTGATGACATATGAAATCCTTTATTCTTTTACATGAAATTAAAAAACCAAGGCTTAAGAAGCCAAATTTGCTTCAAGTAAAACAATACCTAAATAATATAGGCTATCTAGGCACTCTGAATAATCGAATAAGTAAATTCTATCTTTTGCATCAGAAATACTTCCAGAATGAATAATGTATTTCAGGTCAAATAAATCACGAGAAAATAGTGTACCGGCAGAGGATGATGAGGACTTGGATCTTTGGGCTATTTGGGGGAATCTAATCAAAAATTGGGAAATGGAAATTCGTAAAAGGCCAAATTATATTAAGGTTTCATGTTTCTGCTATTATCAAAAATAGTTTAAGGTTTCTGATATTATTAAAGGAAGTAATCAATTTATCATTCAAGAAAAATGATATTTTGTGGATTTGTGAATAGTTCATATAATCCAATTTATTAGTCAAATGTTTGAAAGAATTAGGAAAAAAAACTTAAAAGAATTAAATGCTAAAAATGAAATGCTTGAAAAAACTTAAAAGAATTTTGATTGAGATCTTTTAAATTTCCACCGGAAAAATAAGAATATCATGCGTTTTTTGATAATTTCAAATTTTTAAATGATTTCGAAATTTTTTTTCTCTTTTTTCGATTTTTTTTTCTTACTTTTATAATTAGAAAGAATTTTTGAACTCGAATTAAAAAAAAAAATGTGGAAACAAAAAAGCAGTTTTATAAAAAGTTAAAAGGTATCATTTTTATCTAAAAATAATGCTTATTCTTATTTTGGCAAAAATTATGAAATATATATCAAAAAACAAAAACTGTATCAAATTTTGATTTCACATATCATATCTATCAAAATTTAAAATAAATTTTAAAAAGTAATAAAAATAACATCAGAATTTAAAATTAATTTTGGTAGATATAATATGTTAAGAAATAATGATTATATTTAATTATTCTAATTAAATAATTAATTTCAAGGAACTTGTTCGTCGTGGTATTCCTCAACATTTTCGTACGATAGCTTGGCAATTATTAAGTGATGCAAATGTATCATTAATTCATGATATTTATGCTGATTGTATGAGGCGATCATCACCATATGAAAAAGTAAATATTTATTTTCATTAATTATTATAATTAAAATTAAAGTAACAGTTCGTAAATAGATTAATGATTAATTTTTACAAATTTGCATATTAAATTATATATCATTGTTACAGGTAGTCAAAATTAAGATGATGATCTGAAAATAGATTATTGATTAATTTTTATAAAATAAATTAAATATTATTATTGTTACAGGTAATATTACGTGATATTCCACGAACATATCCAGAATTGGAATTTTTCAAGGATAATGGTCGTGGACAACAAGCTCTTTTTAATGTTATTAAAGCATATAGTATTCATGACAGTGAAGTAGGCTATTGTCAAGGAAGTGCCTTTATTGTTGGACAATTGTTATTACAGGTATAATTAATTATTAAGTGTTAATTAACGTGGAAAAAGTTTTAATTTTTATAAAAATTATTAGATCATACACTGATCTAATTCTATTTCATTTATACCTCCTTTGAATCACAAGTTACCCGACATTGGCAAAGAATTTTCATATGTTTTAGTATTTACTACAAGTTATAGTTTTTTTTTTTTTTTTTTTTTTATATCACGCATTAAAGTTGAAAATTAAATGAAAGAGGTCGAATTATTGGGTCTTTTCAATTGCCAACGTTTGAATGGCATCCGAAAGATCAATACTGATAAGATAGTAGTGATCCATAATTTGGATTTTTTTCACTTTACTTAGCTCTTAATTTAAAATCTTCTGACCTATTATTATTAATTTAATAATTTTGATTTAGATGCCTGAAGAAGAAGCATTTGCGGTATTTATACGTTTGATGGAAACATACCGTTTAAGAGAATTATTTAAACCTACAATGACCGAATTAGGTTTATGTATGTTTCAACTTGAGTGCCTTGTTCAAGTTAGTTTTCTTCTTTCTTCTTTCCTTTCTATCAATAATTGAATAAATTTCATTTTTTGATAAATTTTTGAAGTTTTCTTTTTTTGAAAAAAAAAAATTTGAAATTGAAGTAAAATGCAAATTTTAACAATAAAAACAGATGAACTTTGTATTTTTTTTAATGTCGAATATTTATATATTGAAGTGCAAAACTTCTAGCATTTATCAATGAATTTAATATAACTGATAATTGGCCTTTCTGAAAAAAAGCTTAAAATATGCGTCTTAACTTAATGAATAAAGTTTATCATTAGTTCAGTTTTATGTTAAAATATGAAAATATCAAATATCCTAATAAATTCTCTTGATTAAATGCAGTTGTATTATGTCTAGTTTGATTTTAATTTATAGGGAAAAAATGTAGAATTAAAAAAAAAAAAAAAAAAACTTGTATTCATAAACAAAAAACTCGATATTTTGTTATAATACTCACCTGACTAGAATGATGTTTAACAGATGGCCTCATATCTAGGATGATTTCAAAATTAAACTAAGTTTTAAAATAAGTTTGAAAAAAATGTGTAGTTTTAAATTTTTGTTTTTAAAGCAAATATATTTCAATCAATAGTGTAATCACACAGTTTAATTACACAGTATAATTGCATTATTGATTGATATATTTGCTTTAAAAAAAACCATTCATTTAGAGTAATATTTTTTTTAATAATCGAAAATGTTTAATTATAATTAAATTTTTAGGAACAAATGCCAGATTTGTATACACATTTCAATAATATGGGTTTTGATACGAGTATGTATGCTAGTAGTTGGTTCTTGGCTCTTTTTACGACAACATTGTCATTGGAATTGGCCAATAGGATCATGGATATATTTCTTTCTGAAGTAATCATTAAGCTTTATAATTTCACATAATTTTCAATTTTCATTATTATTTAAACACGAAAGATAAATTCGAAAATATTTATAACGAAATGTTTGATATTTCGGAGGCATTAATTTATAATTAAGCCTTTTAGAAGATTAATTTATAATTGAGCCTAGTTTGCATAAAGGATAAGTAAATAATAAGATAGTTATAAATTAATTAAATAATTAAAAATCATTTTATTTCTTTTGTTATTATAGCATTCCATTAGGCCATATCTTTCATTGTCGTAATTCCATCTAGATTTTAGCCAAAATTTATTTTATAGTTAAGAAAATTAGATAGAATTATGAAAGCTAATAAGGTTAAGCTATCGAGTGGAACTATCGAATTACATTTCAACTGGTACTTTTTCAAAGTTGCGAATTATTAGTATGTCAAATAAGATATCTTCATTTTACTTATTAACTATTTCCTCTGCAATTATTTTTGAGTTCTTAATTATATTTCATAATTGAACAATTCAAAAATTAACATTTGTGGTTGTAAAATTTGAAATATTTCGATTTTTTGTAAGTTATGAATGAAGGAGGGAATCAATTTCGTTATATGAGATTTTTTTTAATAAATTTTTAAATTTCACCGTCTTCTCTCTCATTTTGAAAAGCAGCATTTCATCTGAAATTTGATGTCAAAATTTAACTAAAAAATGATGCTTTGCAAGAAAATAAATTGAATGAAAGTTTTTTTAAACATTTTATTTGTTTACGACAAAAATTTTGCATTATTCCAATTAAATGTTTAGAATTATCAAATTCATTATAATATTTAGCTTTGTAAGAAGTGCAGTATATAAAGTGTAAGCTATAATATGCATTTATTTATTTATTTAATTATAAATTATCATTAGCATTTTTTCTTTTTTTTTTTTTTGTTTGGTTATTCAATAATTTTTGTTTTGAAATGTTAGTATTCAAAAGATGCAATGAAAATTTGTTGATATCAAAATACTTTATATCTCATATTAGATAATAATATAAGGTATTATTTTGTTTTAATTTTAATTAATTATATGATTTGTTGTAAAATTTTTCATATTAAATATTTTCTGAATTTTTCAGATAATCATAAATAAGACATATTTTTTGGTGATAAAAAATTATGAATTATTTTCATGTACTTATCGAAATTATCGTATAATTTTAGCTTTTTTTTTTTAATTTTTATTCATTAGATTAGTTTATTTTAGGGAATGGAATTTATATTTCGTATTGCATTGGCAATTTTACAACAAGCACGACTAGACTTACTAAAACTTGATATGGAAGGAATGCTTAAGGTTAATTTCTGTTTTTTTCCTTCTTTGAAAAGAAATATCACAAGATAACTTTTGAATTAAGTTGATAATGATTATTTCTACCATTTATTAGATAAACTTGATTATAGAAAGAATTTTATTAACCCTATGTAAAGTTACATCATCAATGTATGTTTTGGGTACCATCACATTTTAGTCATAATAAAAAGTCTATTCATTAAAAAATTCCAATATTTTTTCTTAATTCAAACATAATTTCTTCAAATTTTAATTTTATTTAATCGTATAAAATTTGCAGTATTTTCAACGTGAAGTACGTGAACGATACGAGTATGATCATGAAATTTTGTTCGTTGTAGCTGATAAAGTTACTTTAAATGCTAAAAAAATGAAAAAGTTCGTTTAATTAATAATATTCGATCATTTTTATATAGCAAATAATAAAATAAATTTTACTAAAATTCAATTTTTTTAACATTTAAAGATAATTGAAATTTTAATATTTAAATATACCTTTCACTTCTTCTATTAAAATCCAATATTTTTTTTCTAATAAAATTTTAAAATTATTCATTCATTAATTATCTACCTTAAATGATCATTATTCATGTAAATGAAGCTTGAATTACTTGATCTTTTCAATTTTTTGTTAACTGTAATAACTAATTGTAACAACAATTGAGCATTTGGTATGAAATTTTTTATCTTTCATTTCCACTAAATAAAATTATTTACTAATTTTTAAAAATGACTGAAAAAATTGAAATGAAAATGATAAATTAAGAGTGATTTTTTCTCGTCGGCAAAACAAATTGAAAATGATTATTTTCCGGAAAGAATATCAATGCCAAGAAGTCATTTTATTACACAAAATGAATAAAATAACATGTTTTCTTGCTTTTCTTTTTTACTTTTTTTTTGTAAAAAAATAGAAAACAATTATTTCGTTTTTCTTTTTTTTTTTTTTTTTGAAATAATTTCGAAATGACTGTTTTTATTTTTTCCTATTAATTGAAATAATGCATTTCCTTTGTTTTTGTAAATAGCCGAATAGAAAAATAAAATTTTATTTCCAAAACATATGCTTGAATCAAATTGATTATTGATTATCGATTTAATTGCTCAGAAAAAACAAAAGCAAAAATTCTAGCACGAAAGTTTTATTTTTGCAATTAAACATTACCGAATTTATACTTTTTTAAATTCCTGAATTCATTGAAAAAAACTTATTCTAATAAAATACACATATTGATTATAAAATGAAAAGAAAATAGAAACCTACCGAAGTTAACACGTTAATTATACGTAATACTTCTTTTTCGTAAGCTGCATCTGACATATGCATTTAATTTTTAACTTTGATATAATAATATAGCGAAAAAAAAAAAGAAAAAACAAACTGCTTGAATTTTATAATTGATTTTATGCGAACATTATTGAAATCTGTTGAATTTTTTGATAATTTCATCTTTTTAAAACTTCAATAATTCCATTCAAAGCTTTTAAATTAATTAATTAAAAGAATTTTTTTTTTTTTGTTCATTTTAGATTAGAAAAAGATTATTTGGCAAAGCGAACTAAAGAACAGGAAGAAGCTGTCGAATTAAGGGTTGGTTCTTTTTTTTTTTTATTTATTTATTTTTCTGTTTTTTCTTTTCTTTTTTCCTCGATAAATCATCCAACCGGTTAGTTAGTAAATTAGCATCGATCAGTCGATCGATCGATCAATTCACTTCGACGACTTCGAATCATCTCACCCGTATATTTGATTTTTTCCAATAAATTTTTCTTACCATCTGTTAAAATGTATTGTTTCACTGAATTTGCAAGGATAGAACCAATGTAACTGATAAAAAATAAACGAACATTCTACTTGAATTTTTTTTTTTAAATTTCAAATTTTAAATTGAAATTCTTATCAAGAAAAGATGATTCATTCTATTATCTAATAAGAATTTGATAATTATTCATAATTGATATAAATTCCGGAGATTTTAAATGCTGTATTTTCATTGAAGGCATTAAATGAGAAAATTTGCACAAACTTTAAAATTTGTGAAACTTTCCCCAATTTTTAATTTTAACCAAAAATATTTTCTCTTACTCTTCTTTTAGTATTATATTGTATTTTGTTTGCTACAATATATTAATTATATTGCTTTATTTAAATATTATTTTAATAAATTTCATCGGGATTAAATTATATCAAAATTTTTCAAATTAAATTTCAATTAATTAGGAATTTATTTTTCTTGTTAGCATCACATATTAACAAAATGTTATTACGGTAACGGTAAATTTTAGTTTAATATTTGTTTATTGGACCTAATTTCTTATTTAATGATTTTATTCGCTGATAATGCGATTTCTTATCAGTTATGGCAGGACTTGTGTGAACCAAACTATTTACTTTATCATTTCCAATATTTAATGATCATTAATGAATCACAGATTTTAATTGCAATTTAATGGAATTTTAATTGCATTTTAATGCCTTACTCTTCCATACTGCTTTTATATTTCTCATTTAAAACGTTCATTTCATTTAAATCATTAAAATTTCGTGAAATTTTACTAAAATTATAATTTTAATTTCGATTTTTAATTGCAATTTCTTTATTTTAAATTTTTTCGTCTTTCAATTTTTAAGTTAATTTAGCTTTAGCTTCTTTCTATAATATGAAATTTTTGTTTTTATATTAAATTTTTGTTTTTATATTTATATTAAGAAATAAAAATCATTTACTTCTGTATTGATGATATTAATGCAAGAAACAAATTTGATAACTTTTGAAAGTTTCTTTTCAGAAAAATTCGATTTTTAAACAGACAAATTTGATAACTTTGGGAAGTTTTCGGTAGAATTCATTTTTTTGAGCATCTTTTTTTTTGAACAGTTTTTTAATTGCTACTATTAATTACTTTTACTCGAACAAGTTTCTTTTAATCCCAATTTGCAATTTTAATGTTTATCCTTTTTTGTTTATATTTGTCCAACTTTTACATAAATTTTGGACATTACTTTTCTAGAGATTTAATCCAATAAACAAATATTGTCACATATTGCGAGTATATTTTAACATATTTGTTTCATTTAATTCAATTTACCGAACTTCACTTTTCTCGAAATATTTTAGATCTAAAATGCACGTAAAATGAATATAGAATATAAAATTTACACGTAGATGAATTAAATAATTTGCAAATTTATAAGTACAAAAATTCCTTTAAGAGGAAATATTTCATTTGCGCAATTATTCATTAAATTTTGGCACAACACTCATTAAAATATATCTTAGATATATTCATTTTATTTAGATATTTTAATTTTTGATCCTTTGCATGTCGAATTACTGAGATTAAATATGCTAATTTAGTTTTATTCTGGAACACTTTTGAGAATCACGAGGCAAACTTTCGCGTAAATTTTCAAATTAAGCTTTTAAAAGGATTGGATAAGGATAAAATTACTAATATTTCTTCTTGCAATTTGTCGGAAAAACTATCTTTTCATTGCAATGAAATTTTAAATAAAAAAATTTGAAAAATCAAATAAATAACAATAATCATTCTTTTCTACTTTTCATGCGTTATGGTAGCAAATTTTGAAATTTCAACATAGGTCTTTGAAATTTACAATGATTAATTCATTAAATTTGTGAACTTTTTTTGGTTTACTTTATTGCAAAATAAAATTGTTATGTATTATTTATTGAAATATTTTTTTTCTTTATAACTTCTCAATTTTAGCTAAATTTGTAGGATATATTTATGCATTTACATAAGTATGATACAAATAAATATATATGTGTAATTTTCTCCACTCATTTTTAAATCTTTATAAATATGAACTTTTTCAACCCATTTCTAAACTTTGCAAAATATGAACTTTTTCCATTTATTTCCAAACTTTGTAAAATGTGAACTTTTTCTGTCCTTTCCTAAATTTGTAAACAGTGTGTTGCAGAGACATATATTCGTTAGATTAAATTATTACTCATTTATTTAAATCTAAAAATTCAACTTCTTGATCTTTAATCTTTCATGATTTGCATACTATTTCTATTCATATTACAATTATTTTCCATTCTGACTATTTATTTATTAAATATATTCGATTAGAAATTCAGTTTCTTTCTTAATTTCAAATTTTAATTCATCGATAGTTCATCAGCATTTCTGATTTCCGTTCTATTATGGAAAAAAATAATACTTTATCAGCTTTTTTTATACATTTCTAAACTTTGTAAACAGCGTGTGATACGAGTGATATATACGTGTGGTACAGATGAAACATACGTATTTCACGTCATTCTAATGAAACTCTATCACTTAGTAGAACCATTTATAAAAAAAATGAAATTTTTAATAAAAGATTTAATGAAATAGCAATTTTTGATTCAATTAATTCATTGTTGCCGAATGTTAACGCAAACAAAAGAAAATAAAATTTGCTTTTTTTCAAAATATTTATTGAAATTTGTTGAAAAATTAAGTAAGATTTTTTAGCAGTTTAATTTTTTTTGAATGAAATTCGTTGTATAAATTATAAAAATTTCAATGTTTAAAATATCAATTTCATGATATGATTTGAAATTAATGGTGAATTTTGATATTTAAAATTTTTAATCGAAATAACCTACTTATCATATTCACTTTCATATACATTAATTTCAAATTATAGAATTGATATTTTAAAAATTGAATTTTTTATTTGTATTTTCCCCTCTTTTGCAAAAAGATGTATGTCGCTTTATCAATCATATAAATCGTCAATTTTCAAGTATTATTTTCTTGAAATTGTATTTTCTAAAAATGGCGAGAAAAAAGCGAAAGAAATAATCATCAATTTTAAATTATCATTTGTGGATCCGTTCGTTTAATTTTTTCGAAAATTTTTTTTTCTGCCTCCATAACTATTCCGAACCTGTCCGCTATTTCGATAATTATTGAATTTTTTACCAAATTTTTAAAGCCATCAACATATTAATTGTCTTCTTTTCAATGTTTAAAAGATTATTTAATTCCAGCGGATTCTGGTTACTTTTTTTGGGACAGTTTCGAATTTTAATGCATTTCTAAGTAAATTATGAAGCATACATTTGATTTAGCAATTTTGAAGAATCCAATTTATCAATCTAAAAGAATTCAATTTACATATCATGAATTCAGGGTAACGAGAAAAAATAAAATTTTGATATTTAGTTTTTAATTTTTAACCGATTTAATTCTTATTTCTGTTGCTAAATTTATCTGGTTCAATTATTTATAGCTTTTATTCCAAATAATTTTATCTTCTGAAATTATTATTTTTCAAAAATATAAAAATCAACTTTATAATTTCATATTTATGGCAATTTATTGCCAATGTTTAGAAAATGATTAAAATAATAGCAATTAAACCATTAAGTTTAATATTCAAATGATCATCTTATTGCAGAATACCAAAGTTCAATGTAGGTCAATTCCGATTGATCTCATTTTAATGATAGGATAAAACATAGTTAATTGATGATATATACGATATATATATATATATATCTCATTCTTTTCTAAATTTCTTCCTTCGTTATCTTTATTATAGCAAGAAAAATTAAACGATGAAATATTTTGAATTATTAGTGATTGATCAAAAATTTTTATCTTAAAATAATTATTATCAAAATTAATTGTAATATTCAAAAAAAAAATTTTAAATATCAAATTCAAGCGTTATTGGAAGAAATTGGAATAATTTCGTTTAATACTCATTACTGTACATGGAAAGAATATTTTGATAAAATTCGACTATTGATTAGTTTTTTAATTTAAATCTTGTTCGAATAAATGGATTAGTCAATTTTCTAAATTGATGTTTATTATATATGAAAAAAAATATATATATATATTGTACTTTTCCTGTTGTTAATTTTGCTTTAATTATTTTTATAATATCTGAGTGGCACATATTCTGATCATTATCGTCAGCCATAAAATAGAACGAACAAATTATTTACTTGATGGATGGAAATGGCTTCCGGCATAATGAACGGAATATTTTCCGTTTTATACATTCAGTGGAGTGAAGAAGAGGAAAAGGAAGTTTGTAGGAATTTTGGACTGATCGAAAAATTTCAAGAAGTGAAAGTTCAGGAAGTAAATTTCCTCTCATATCTCATTTTATATGTAATTATACTGGCTGATCAATTTTTTTTTTTCATTTTTTTTTTTCTCTTTTCTGACTATTATTTAGAGCTTTCGAAAAGTATTTAATACTAAAATAACCTTGAATAATCAATTAAAAGATTAAACTGAAGCACTAATTTGTCAGTGTTACAAAATGATAACAATGAAATGACACATTTTGAAAATTTATACAAAATGTTTGCCCATATAATCCTTTAATAAGGCATAATTATTCACAATAGCATTACTATTTGGATTTTTATAAAAATGCCTATCATTTAATATAAATGTTTAAAATGGTATTATTGATTGGATTTTGCAAAAATTTTCATCATTTAATACAACCCTTTAATAAGTGTATAATTGTTTAGGATAGCGTTATTGATTAGATTTCATGAAAATGTGTTTTATCTTTAAATAAGTTATAAAATATAATTTAACTGTATTATATTTAAAATTCATTATTTTCATTTTGCAAGCATTTTAATTACCAAAAAAAAAAAAAGAAAAAAAAATTGATGAAATGATGTTTAAGATAGAAATTGAATTAAAATTGTCCTTGACACTCCTTGTTGTCCCATTCACTTCATTATCGAACATTTCATCAATTCCTATTTACATCTCCATTCCTTATCAATGTTGAATTAACACTTCCATTAAATAAAGCTTCTTATTATTGTTTTTATACATTTAAAAATTATTTATTATGAATACATAAAATTGAAACTTTATTTATCTGGAAAAAATTCACATTAATTTTAAATCATTATAAATTATAATGATTGTATTCATCGTAATTTTATAAATTTAAATTCAATTATATAATTACTTACCTATGATCATAATAATCTATATAAATAAAAATGTAAATGTTTGTTGTAGTTTTTAACAGAACGTTTCAAATTCTTCACCGACTGAATTGAAATTTAGAAACAATATTGCATTTGAATAGATAGAAATTCCTGTCTCTTTTTTTGACCTGTCATACCAAAAACTTGTTTACCTAATTGTGACAGGTAAAAGTAATCGAACAGATAATTTGCGGGAAGCTAAACGAAAAATTATTTTAAAAATTTGATAGAAAGAAATTCAGGACTAATTTATGCCAAAAAGAAAAAATTATTCCATCCAAAAGAATACGGATATATTTTATTCTAATGTGATCTCATTAATAAAAATTCTGCATTCTTGAGTTAGAACTTGAGTAAATATCATAAATAATAGTCAGTCAAAGTGATTTAAGAATTAATCAAATTGATGGATTCATTGATTTATCATTAATAACGATAAAAATATTTTTAGCAATTTTTTTCTGTTTTGTTTAAAATTAAAATTGAAAAGATTTCGAAAATTCTGCAAAGAACTTTTCTTATAAACAAATTTTTTTTTTTCTTTTTTTGAGAAAAAAACACTCAAAATTTTCCATAATTCACGATTTTTTGTTTAATTTCTAAGTTATTTGATTGGTTGGTTTTAGTTTTTCTGTTTTGATATTTTTATAGACTTGTCTCTCTCTCTGTGAATTTTCATTTTCCATTTCAAAATTTGGAAAAGGTCCACCCATTTTCATTTGACAATTCATCCACTCTTTTTTCTATTTTTCCTTCTCTTTTGATTTCTTCTATTTCTTTTACCCTCTTTTTGGATGAAAATTACATCTCTCTTATTCATCAGAAGCATTCTTGAATTTTTTTATTTTATTTTATTAAAATTGAAAAACATGCTTTCAAAAAATCAAAATAGTATAGTTTAGTAGTAAAATAGTTTAATTTTTTTCTGATTTGTTTTTAATTTCTGGAAATTATGCATACAAAAATTTTATTTTGTTTTTAATATATATATATATGTCTAAAGTATGCAAACCGAAAGTCAAATATTTGATTTGCATACTTTTCTACGATCGACTCAATCATATATTCCATATTAATTTTAAAAAAAAAATTAAAAATGTGTTTTTTAAAAAGTAATAATAATGATTTTTGTTTTCGAAACTAAAACTTTTCAAAATTTGATATTGGTTTTTCTATTTATTTATTTATAATCAAAATCTGAGCTATTATATTTCTCTGGATGTAATTTTAATATTCTTATTTTGTTGTTTTGATTTCCCATTTAGCTTAACATTGATAAGATAAAGAACCACGTTTCTTTCGTACTACATCAAAATGCCTATATCAAAAAAATATTAAGAGTATATTTTTACCGGACGAAGTTCTCAACATCATTGAAATCTTCTTTTGATAGTTAAATTATCCAATAAATCATCAATAGCATTAAAATATTTTTCTCGTAAGTACAGTTATCAATATTACAGCTAATAGTTTTGCTTCTCATTTATTAATTAGCTAATTAATTATATTTCTTTTTTCATTCTAAAGGGAAAAAATGAGATTAGGAAATGAATGAACTTTTTTTTTTTTGCATTTATTTCTTTTTAATCCTAAAAACCCTTTTTTTTTTTTTTTTTGTCTTTTTCTTAAATCCTTGCCAAAATGAACTTTCATAAATTTTACCAAACCAATTTTCTTCCTCTCATTCTGTTAAAATAACCATCCATCCATTTCATGCTTAATTTCATTCAATATTTTATTGAAAATTTCGAATCACTATTAATAGATTTTCCGTTTTCGTATTGCACATATTTTTTGCTAAAATATCCGAAATAATATGTCAATGTGGAAATTTTGTTAAATAAATCAACATAAGAATATTGAAGAAAGTTTTGATGGCATATTAATTTTAAAAAAAAAAAAAAATGACAGGTTGATCAACTGACAAGATGATAAGTTTGTTCAATGAAATAAAATATAGAACAAGGCGAGAAATTTGTTCTGCAAAATGAAGAATAGACAAGGTGATAAATTCGATTGACATAGTGATAAGTTTGTCCTGTGAAATGAAGCATATAGGTAGGCGATAAGTTTATTCTACGAAATGAAAGTCATAGATAAGGTGATGAGTTTGATTGATGAGGTGACAAATTTGGAAACTTATAAACAAGGTGATAAGTTTGTCGTATGAAATGATAGAAGTGATAAGTTTTTTTCTTTGAAATGATAGAAAAGTGATAAATCTGTCCTATGAAGTGCTTCCAAAAGTTCACTTTCTTCATGTCAAAATTAATTTGCATACATACATATATATTAATGCATGCCAATTTTAAAATGTCACCCGAATCATAGCACTCTACCGTATAGCTATAAGTGGAGCCAAGCCGGTTTTACCCATTATCACTTATTTCTCCTATCAATTCAATTTATTATCATTTATTCGCCATGACGTTCTTCCCCTTTGTCTTCTTCTTTTCCTTTACTATCATTATCATCATTATTATTATTATCGTCATCAAAATTACTTTTGTAATTATTGTTGTTGTCATCATTATTACCATTATTATTAATAGTAATAATAATAATAATAATATCATTATTAGTTATCACTTACAGTTGACCATTTATCCATACTTCCTCACTTATATCCATTTTTTTCATATTGCTCGATTATTATAATTTATTTCTTTTTTTTTTTTTTTTTTGAATCTCTTCATCCAAAATATTTGCAAAAATTTTTTTTTTATTCTCTAATTTTATATAATTTTTCACTTAAAATTTGAGTTTTTAAATTCAATTCAAAAATTCTTTTCTGAATTAATGTGCTTTAGTATTACTCAACTTTATGCTTCATTTATTATCATATGTATTTAATGAATCATACTATTTTTTGTTAATTATCAAATAATTTATTGCAAATTTTAATCTTTGTGTAGAAATTTCATCCCATCTTAATTTAAATCCGATGATTTTCATTCTGTGAATTAAAAAGATAACAGATGAGAAAGGAAGGAAATTTATTTGAGATGATTACTGTATGGTATTATGTGGAATACATTCAGTTCAATTCAATCTGATTCATTTTCTTTATTTTTATTTGCATTTAATCAGTGTAAACAAGTATTTTGTGATAAATTTGATAAATCACGCTGATAATAGATTGCAACTTAGTTGATCATTTATGTGGTGCAAAAAATAGAAATATTAGTTAATAATATCATTATCATTCTATGAGATGATTAAATTAACATTTACAAAACTTACGGCATAATATACATGGTCCAGAAAAGTAAGATTAACAGGTTGAACCTGGAATGGTACCAAATTAGGGTTCCGATACATAACCATATACACTTATATATTAGTCTATGGCATAATTTCTTAATGTTTTCTATTATCAATACTGAGAGGAAGCCTGAAAATGCAAGAAGTCTTTGAAAACATTGCTGAGTATACAAAAATTGATTGAAAACACAAAGATTTTGGAAGTTATTGAGTGAAAAATGAAAGTTACACAAAACTCAAATGTGGAAAAAAAAAATCGATGAAATCATCATTCTAAATGATTCATAAAATTGTCATAGCAGAAAATTTTTTTTTTTTATCAAACAACTTATTCGTACTTCATGTTGCATGCTATTTTCTCCTATTCTCCCAAATCATTTCTCCAATCAGTGATAATTTGCAATTATTGTTTCATCCAAAAAAAATTTATGAACATTTCAATTTCTTTGAGAACTAGAATGATTACATTTTTGCAATTGTTTAATTTATGCGACCTTTGAAAAATAAATTAAAGTCGAAATGAAATTCAACCTTGAAAATTTTTTATAAAAATATTTTTGAATTTAAAGTTGAACTATTTCCTATTTCGAAATGAACTAAAATTGAAGGAATATGAAAATGATCAATTTTGGAATAGATTTTCAAAAAAATTCGCATTGAAAATCAAAATTTTGTTAATATTTTCCAGGCAATTTAATTTTTAAAAATTTAAAGTTATACCATATTAGTATATTCAAGCGATGAAGAAAAAAAAAAGAAGAACGGATCGTTAATTTTTTTTAAATATTAATCGTATTTTGATTGATGAAGTCAATTTTTCAAAACGTATTCAATTCATTAAATTTTATACCATACATTTTTAAATTAATAACTTTTTTTTTCATTCCTTGGTGATTTTTCTCATCAAATCATCCTTTACACTTTAAATACATTCATCATTTTTGTGAAATTATTATTCGCAAAAGTTTTCACCCCATAATTAAGTATATAAATCAATTAATTATCTTTTTTTTTCTTCGAGAAATTTTTTGCTTTTCTCAATATGCGAATTTTTCAATGAATTCAATTTGAATATCGTCAAATAGACTTATTTGTCGCTTTTTATTGCCTTAAAAAGGTATTGTTGTAATTATTTTAAGTTGATATAATTTGGTGACTTACTTTTTTTACTGATTAACTATCAATCAAAAGTAACTAATCAAATGGTTTATCGACAACGTAAAACGTGGCAAAAATTTCAATGGACAAAAAAGGTTTGTTTTTAATTTTTTTCTAGAAATTTTTTTTTTTATATAATTATATAGAAAATTTCTTTACAACTTTTCTTTTTTTCCGTTCCTCTTTTTTTTTTTACCAAACTTTGTCACAGTATATTTTTTGTTAAAATTTTGTTACAGTATGTAATTTTGCCTGGATTTCAGTACCGTATCCGTTTTTTCTTAGGAATTTATTACGTGTACTCTTTCTTTCCATTTATTTATCTGAATGAATGAAATTGAATAACTGTTCTTTTTACTTGGAATGAATATAAATATAGAAATTATTTAACAGTCAAATTTAACATTTGAATTTTAATTAGAGAAATTAAAAAAATAAATAATCCAAGGATTAATCAAATTATCAACTTTACTTTCTTTTCCGCTCCGCCGTATTATTTTCTTATTTGAGGTATTAATCTCTTCTTCAAGATTTCAGTCTTTATAAAATATATTTGCTCGAAACATTATGTACATTTAAGGAAATATTAAATTAAATTTTCGTAAATTAAAAAAAAATCTTAAACTTTCTACTGAAATCAAAAAATTAAAATGAAAAATTATAAACGAGGTCCAAAAAAAAAAAAAAAAAAAAGAATATCCTAACACTTTAATTTATGATTTTATATTTTCGTTCCATAAATTTATCAATTCTTTTAGGACGATATTTCATTTGAAAGGTCAGAAAATCAAGTTTTACAATGGAATAGGGCGAATAGAACTAATCCATTTTAAAATTGATTTTTTCGATAAATTTTCATTCGTTTACTTTCCATATTTTGCTTCAAAACTGTAATACTTATTTTGATTATTAAATTAAAATTAAAATTTGTTTTTGATTTTCTCATAAACCAAAAACGGACATATTTTTCTTTTCCCTTCTCTTCTTTTTTTCTTTTTTGGCATTTTCAGATGAATTAATTGCAGACATAAAAGTAATAAATTTAACTTACATACCATTTATTTGTCCTTTTTCGCTCAATAAAATTATTTTGCATCTAAAGCGATTGCAAAAAAAAAAAAAAAAAGTGAGAAAGAAAAAGATTTTTGTAAAGTATTTTGACATTTTTGTAATTTTGATAAAATTATTCGCTGATATCGCGAATTGATAATTCATACTGACAAGAAATAAATTTAAATTGCATTATTGAATATCGAATAAGATTTCCGTTTTATGATTGATAAAGATTGATGGCATATTCTAATATGCATCAATTTTTTTTTTTTTTTCCTTTTCCAATTTATTTGAAATTTAAAGAAATTTCTCTCAATTTGACATTTGACATATTTCAACTGTTTTCAATAATAATGAGGTAATTAAGTAAATAAGTTTTTTTTTTTAGGATTTTGTTTTTAGAATTATTTTGATAATTGTATCCATAATACTAAAGGTTTTTATTTGCCTGAATATGATTTCTTTCCAGTTATGTCTTATCAAATGCAAAATATTAAGCAAAAGTTAAACATACAATATGATATGAACAAACTAGTATTAAAGACTTAATTTGCCTAATTACTTATTTATTTAATTATTTAATCGTCTACATTACGGTATTTACTTAATAACTTATTTGGCAAAATATGAAGCAAAAGCTAACTTTTAGATTTACAATAAATCATTTTATTTTCCTTTTTTATCATCATCGTTTCGTTAAGTGTAAATTTAATGAAATGAAGATGAATTTTCTTTTTTTTTTTTTTAATTTTTTTTTTTTTGCTGAAATCCTACTGATTTCAGCAACTCCCAAATGTATTATAAAATGACTGAATGTCTTTCTTCTTTTTAAAACTTGAAAGAATTTTAAATGATTGGAAAAAAAAAATTGCCTCAAAAGAGATAAGGAAAAAATGGATAAGTTAAAATGCATAAATTTTAAAAAGTAACGGAAAAAGAAAAGTTATACATTTAAAACAAGTTTGCATTCTTTTTTTTTTCGCTAAATTTTTTTTTTTTCGAATGAATAAATAAAATTTAAATTTTCAGAGATTACGAACAGAAAATCGCTTGCTGAGACAACGAATTGATTATTTGGAGCAAGAAAGTTCAGCATTAGCTGATCGATTGATCAAAGGTCAAGTGAATTTAGCTCAAGAAGCAGAAAATTGTATGTGCATTTCACATGAATTAGTGAAACTTCGTGATATCAATTCAGCTGCTCATCGACGATTAGAAGAAGCATATGATACCATTCGAGATTTAAGTTGCAAAGTTTGTTCATTTTTTTTTTTTTTTTTTAAATTTAAAATTTATGTCACATTATCAATTTTATTATTTAAGTACCAGATAATTATGAAATTTTAAATAATAGTACTAAAATTAAAATTGCGGAATTTTCACAATTTTAAATTTAAGAAAGACAAAAAAAGAATGGTTTTTTCTAATCTCTCATAAATGTGTCGCATAAGATTTTAAGTTTGAAATTTTTTTCTCATAAAAATAGAAATAAACAAGTTTCTTTGCTCTTTTTTTTTTTTTTTGTCTAAAAAAGATGAAGCAAACAAAAATTCCCAAGCGATAAATGACATTTAAAATAGATTATTTTAATCTTGAGATAGGCTTTTCTTTTTTCATTTTACGCCTGACATAAGCTCGTCTCTTTTTTTTTCTTTCCATATATATATGCATAGATAGATAAGTTGGATAGATAAAACAAAGATGACAAATTTGCTGCATTCATCATTTATCATTCTTTATGTGAAATACGGTATCAGAAATGAAATAAATAATTTATTCGATCTTGACAGCATTAAGATGAATATTTGAAGGGATAATTTAATTCTTCTATGTAATATATATGAATACATTCGAAATAATTAATCTAATTGCATGCAAACTTTCTGTTAATGATCTTTTTTCAAGAATATTTCTCGCCAAAATCAATCATTTTGATAACTTCTAAATTAGATTGCTTTTGGTGTATTATACGATAGATAATTGATAATATTTAATAAACAATGACAAGATAATGTTAAGAATAATATTAATAATAATATTATTTTTTCAAACATTGATATTAAATTTTTAAAATTATAAGAATTGCACAAGATTGTTCAGTAAATATCGTAATTACTATGATAATGATAATATTATATTAAATGGGTGGTGAAGATAATAGAGGTATATTATTTGGGTGATAATGATAATGCTGTAACAATAATAGTGACTGTGATAGTTAAAACGGATTTAAGAATTGATAAAAAAATTCTGAAAATAATGATACTGTATAAGTGATAATGATAATGTTAGTAGGTGATAATGATAAAGTTGTGACAATAGCACCAATTATGATAGTTAAAGCGTGAATGTGAGTTGAATGATGGACATTATCACACTCTTAGAGCTCTTAGTCGATATTTTTAAATTAAGATTTAAAGAATGATAAAAGACGATTCAAATTTTAACTAGAATGTTTGAAAGATCGTTTAGAAGGTTTATTTAGCATAATTCGGACAAGTTAAGAAAGCAGATAAGTTAGGTGATGAACATCGTCACATGAGGTCTTAGAGGACATTATTAGATATAAGATTTAAAGAATGATAAAAAGAAGTTCTGAAATTTTAACTAGCATTTTTAAAAGTTCATTTGGAAGGCTTACTTAAGATTTAATGAGCAATTATTCATACCGTGCTTTGTTTTAATTTTTATTTCTTATTTTTTTATCTTCTTGTTGGAAATATAAATTTAGAAAAAAAGAAATCGATAATTTATTTTCTCCGAAATATATCACTGAACCATTTATGAAAATTGTAAAATATCACTGAAATTTATGATAATTTAAAAAAAAAAAAAAGAAACTAAAAGATTAATTCTATAATATATTCGACTTGATAATATTAAATTTTCTAGAAAAATGAAGAATTAACCGAATGTGCTACACAAGTTGATGATACATCAATGATTGAGCATATTCATGCATTACAACAAGAAATTATCGAAACACGTACTCATGAAGCTGATAATGAAATTGCAATTAAAGAATTGAAACTTCGAATTCAGGTAAAATACGTACTATTTCTTCAATTAATTAATTTTTACTACTTTATTTTTAATATATTTTGTCTTAGATATTTTTTAAGCAAAATATATACATTATAAGTAAAAAAATTGGAAATAAAAAATTTTTTTATATCAGAAATTTTATTATCTTTCATTATCTTGCATTTTTATCGAAAAAGTATGATTACTTTAGAGATAAATTCCAATAATTTTCTAGTTATTTTTGAATAACACAAAAAATTTTTGAGAATATTTTCTTAATTTTAGAAAATTTTCGTTAATATTCTTGAAACAAAAAGATATATTTTAATTAATTATAATTTTACACCTCTGCTGTTGTAATAAAATTTTTTTAGGAGTTAGAATTAGCGAATAAAAGGTTACGTGAACGTCCACCGGATGATGGTATTGCCGGTTTACAAGAAGAATTAATTTCCGTAAAAATGCGTGAAGCTGAAGCTTCGTTGTCACTGAAAGAAATGCGACAACGACTTGCCGAATTAGAACAACATTGGACGGTAAAATTTTTAATTATTATGCTAGAAATATGTAGGTATTAAGTTTAAAAATGATTGCAGAAATATGTTAGCAGTCGAGTATTAGAAAATGATACGTCAAAAACGTGTTTGGAACGACGTGCAACAGTTTCGAATTTTACTCTGCAGCAAAATAATAATACTGGAGCCGGTGATTCACAAGGTACATGTTTTGAAAAGATAATTTTACGTGTAATATTTGACGCTTATCAGTTGATTATATTGTTACGCAAACTATTACCTTTTACAGATAATTTTACATATTATATTCAAATACATATCAGGTGGCTATATTTTCACGTAAAAATAATCGATAATATGATTTGTTTTAAATAGAATATTAATACAATTACATGTTACCATAATCTTTTTAAATTTTATGTATAAAAGAGGGAAGAAAAATGATCAAAAGTCAATATTTAAAGATCGATTTTGATTATCTTTCAATTCAAATAAGAATTATTCTTTCTTTAAATAATCTTATTATTACTTTTTTTGAATATTTTTCAGAATTTTCCTTGAACAAGTGCTTTTAAATATTTTGTAATTAATAAAAATTAATTTATTAATTATTTGTAATTTAGCTATCATACCAAATGATAAAGTATCACAACAGCAACAACAACAACCTGGTAATAGTGTACAACAAAGTGCTCGACAACGTTTAGCTAAATTAACAGCAACTATAATTGGAACTATTAACTCAGAATCCACAGATGCTAATAGTGCTTCAAATTCTTCCGGTGCTTCAGATTCTTCCTAATGCTTCAAATCTTTCGAATCAATATTGCTATATTGAAGCATTGCATTGATATTTTGCTCAAAAATGAATAAAATGCACAAAAATTTTTAGTAATAAAAAGAATTATCAAAAGAACGAAAAAAACCAATCAATATTGCTATATTAAAGCATTACATGTTATTTGCAACACTTTTCTTGTGTCTTAATATGTTATGATATTAATATCGATAAATTCATTATTGCAGATTGTATAACAATAAAAGAACTTGAGGATCAATTAATGGGTGTAAGAATTCGAGAAGCGGATACTGTTGCTGAATTGAAAGAAATGCGCCAAAAAGTAATGGAATTAGAAACACAAGTCAGTAGTTCAATTTATAATTAAAATTTAATTTATTTTTATTCGTGAAACAAAAAATAAATAAATATGAATAAATTAATATCATTATTACTTTATTTGATGATAACAGAATTGTTAAGTTGGATATGTTCATTAATTAATGAGTCTCTTGCAATTAGATTCATACTATATCCATCTGCTTTCAATTATAATTTCGATTAATTTATTCATTACTAATCGTTGTTATTATGCATAACCAAATTGATAAGCACTTAAATCGATTTTTTAAATGTTGAAAATCCAGACAAATAGGCAATGTAAATATTTGGGGGAATATGTTCTTATTTCTTATTGCTCAGAAAGTTTTAATTTTTTAAATTGTTTACTCAACATCAATTTGACGATTCAATTTCTTAAATTATTTTTAGCTTCAATTTCAATAATTTTTCATTTGTTTTTCTTGGAAAAATTAACAATGATTCATAAGGAATTAAACTTTTTTTTGTATAAAATTATGTTCAAAAATTATAATTATAAATTACAGAAAAATTAAAAAATAATAATTTTAATAAAATGATTTTAGTAAGAAATAAAAAAAAGATATGATATCAAACACATGTTACGTGTTTCAATTCAAATATTATAATGGAGTTATAATGTTTAAATTTTAATTTTTTTTTTTTTTTTTTACAGAATCATGTTTGTACAAATCAACTTAAACGACAAGATGAAGAGATGAAACGATTGCGAGAAGAAAAAGCAAATATTCTACAAGTTCGTTTTTATTCCAATTATTACTATTATTATCAGTAATCATGATTATTATTGTTATCATCAAAATTTCTACTACCATTATTATCTGGCTAAATCTAATTACAATTTTTTTTCAGCGTGAAAAAGAACTTTCGGATCAAATTAGGGAAGAACGACTTAAAGCGGTTGAAATAGAAAGTGAATTGAAAGAACGATCAGTAATGGAACGATTAAAATATAGCGAAGCAATGCAACATATCGCTGATTTGAAGCAAGCTATTACTCATCTTGAACTTAAGGTAACTCTTCATTAACTTTACTTCGAGAATTTACCTGAACATTGAAAAGTTTGTCGTTGGATCTAATTACTCACGTCGAAATCAAAGTAAGTTGTGAGAACGTGTGTGAATATTGCGAAATGTATCGTAAAAGCTAATTATTTGTTTTAAAAATCTCATTAATTGTGAAAATTTAGTGGACATTGAAAAGTTTATGTAAAAAATAATCACTTATCTTGAATTTAAGGTAAATTTCATTAGATAAGATTCATTTTAAATTTAAAGTAAGTTTTACTAGCAATTTAAGGTACATTTCATTAAGGGCTTATATAAACATTGGAAAATCTGTCTTAAAAGCTAATTATTTAATTAGATTTAAGCCTCATTACTTATGAGAATTTAGTGGACATTGAAAAGTTTCTCGCAAAATCTAATTATTTACCTTTAATTTAAAGTAAATTTCCTTAGCTGTGAAAACTTGTATAAATTTTGGAAAGTATAACGTAAAAGCTAATAGCTCACCTTGAATTTAAATAAAGTCTTTGAAGTTTTGAAAATTTAGTAGATATTGAAAAGTTTGTTGCAAAAGCTACAAATTGAAATGAGAGATTATAATTGACTATAAAAAACGAAAGTAATTTTTCATGTAAATCACAAATGCTGAAGTTCAAGAGTACTTGTAAGATTTTTACATTTAAGTATTTAATTCTCGAAAAGTCTTACAGAAAGCCGAGAAATGGACGCATACTCAGCTAAGAGGAAGTTCGGTATGTGATATGGATGATGATTCTTCGGTTCGTTGACTTTTTTTTTGATATGATATATTATAGGTTTTGCTTATGATTCTGATAAGTTACTCATCAAATTATAACATTTTCAATTATATTAATTGGAAATTTTCAAGTTTGATTATTAAAATCACAGATATTTTTAATTGTAAGCATTAGAAATGTTCATTCTACCATAGCTTTTATCATTGATTTTGTAAAATTAAATTTTCACTTTAATTACTATTAAAGAAATAAATTATGCTTAAATAAGTTTACATTTTGTAAGATTTATATAACGTTCAATTTTACTTTTATTGAAATCGGAATCGATTTTACTTCTTTTTTTTTGCTTAAAAGAAGCAATCAATCTATATTACATTTATCGAACTAATCGAAAACATTGTTTAACTTTCGAATTCAAATTAAGCAAAAAACATTTTTCAACTCTAGAATTTCAGCTAATTGGAAAATATTTTTCATTCTGAGTGCGAACCAATCTTTTTCAACTTCAAAATTTCAATTAATCAAAAAATGCTTTTTAACTTCAGAATTTCAATTAATCGAAAAATATTTTCCAACTTCAGAATTCCAATCAATCAAAAAGTATTTCTCAACTTCGGAACTAATCAAAAAAATGTTTTTCAGCTTTAGAATCCGAATTTATTAAAAAGCATTCTTTAATTTTAGAATTCGAACCAATCAAAAAAATGTTTCCTAACTTTTGAATTCGAATTAAGCAAAAAGTATTTTTCAATTTTAGAATTCCAATTAACCAATAAGTGTGCTTCAATTTTAGAATTCCAATTAATTGAACAAGCATTTTTTAACTTCAGAATTTAAATTAATTAAAACTATTTTTCAACTCCAAATGTTCAACTAAGCAAAAAATATTTTGACTTTAAAATTCCGGTTAATCACAATGTATTTTTCAATTTCAAGATTCCAGCTACTCAAAAAATATTTCGCAATTCCAAAATTTCCAAAAAAAAAAAGAAAAAAGTGTCTTCAATTTCTCATATTTGGTATTTCAGGTGGGCGCAATAGGATCACATATTAGTGGTGATGCAGTTTCCATAAACAGTGATGAATTGACAACGTTATTTGCCGATATGCAAGTTCGAATTCCGGAATTTACCGATGAAATTAAGGAGAACGGTACAATTCCAAGTTCAAGCAAAGATCATGTCAAAGGTGAAGGACGACAAATGCCGGAAGAAGATGGTAATGATACAACGGATAGTGGTTTTCAAACAAGCGATACATTATAGCTTCTTCGTTTCTTAATTAATTAAGGAATTTACATATTTATCATCAATCGGTTAATTCGTTTAATCGGTTAATTAATCAACGCCGAACTTTTATCATTGACATATCATAAATGATGAAATTTTTTCCTCTCCTTTTTTAGCTCAGTAAATTTAGTATTGAATTTCGTTATTGAATTTTAAATTCTATTAAATATTAAATTTTTATTAGATTTTTTCACTTTTATCAATTCTATTATGAATAATTATTTGCTAAATAAATGAATTTTTTTTTTTTCTGAATTCTTTATTATTTTTTTGTTTCGAGCATTTTCTTTTATATGTGAAATTATTTTTTAAAAACAAATGTATATTGTCTTTTTAAAATGAAAACTTCAGCTTTTTTGCTTTTACGTGATCAAAGCTTTTTCTGTGATATATTTTTAATTGAAATTATAAAAATTATGTACATATTTGTATCTTTTCCTCTGTTTTTAATTTATATTCATTTCAGATTTTCATTTGATCTTTCGATATTTCAGCTTGCAAACATTCTTTCCCTTTCTGTTTATTTGTTTATTTTGTTCATTTGTTTGTTTATTTATTTAAAAAAATTTTTTTTTACTTTCATTCGAATTTTATTTTTGTAATATTTCCCATCTATTTTCTCCAATTACTTGCTTCAAATTTCTTTTGTTTGAATTTTAATTTTACTTTTAGAATAATTTCCGGTCTGTTCCCTTCAATTTCTTTAAACGATAAATAAAGCCAAATTATTCGATTGATAAGAAAAAAGAAGCAAAATAGCATATTAAAGAATTGATAAGATGATTAGGTATCTATTTAATGAATAAGGTATTTGATTAGATAAAAGCTTAATCCATGCAAATTAAGTATACCATGTATATTTTAAAATCTAATTATCATTATCACTTTTTACTTCCTTCCGTTCTTATCAATTTAAAATTTCTTTTTATTTATCATTTCTTCTTTTCACCTTTTTAATTACTTATCAAATTTTTCCATACCAAAATATGGGAAAAAATGAATTCAAATTGCTTCATTTGTTTTATTATTGCCTTTCTAATTTGGAAATTATTCGCCTTACTATTTGCTACTTTCTGAAATTTTATTTTTTTAACAATTTGTATTATTTATTATATGATTTAACTGTATCTATAACATTTTCATGCAAATTTATTCAAAATAAAAAGATTTCGGGAGAATTTCATTCTAATTCTGAGTGGGTTCGTATGGCATAATAAAATTATTCAAAATGCAAAATCAGACCAGAAAATAAAACAAAATAAAAGTAATGAATGAATCAGAACCGAAAAAAAAAGGCTCAATTTTAGTTGAAATAAAAATAATTCAATTAATTTCTTAATTCATATATTATTTAAATGACATCTTTAATTTTCTATTTTTCTATTTTTTCAGCGAAATGGATATTTGAACTCATTCATCACTTTTATTTTATTTTTCTTCTCTTTTTTTTTTCGTAATTTTATAAATCTATTGCTTCAAATGGTATATTTATATATATATAAAAAACGGAACCGTAAAATTTGAATGGAAATAAGAAGACTTAAATACAAGAATTTATTAATTTATATCGAATAACTTTATCCGATCATTTCTCAAAATTATTCCTAATCCTTCGATATAAGACTTGATATATTTTCCAGTTCTATTGTTATTATTATACGAACAATGTCTTTTTACTAATTAAATAATAATTATAATAGATCATAAGCTTATTATTTGCAAGAAAATAAATCGTATTGTTGTTTAGTAAAGTAAAAAAATGTGAATTTAAATTTTATTTGTAAAATAAGTCGATTTTATTAAATCACTTATAAAAAGCAAAAGTATATGTAAATGTTTTTTTCCTAAATTCTTTTGCTTTATTTGCTGTATAAAAGATAAAATATTTAATCAATTCAATCAAGATCTTGTTTTTTTTTTCTTTTATTTATTTTCAAATAATTGTAATTATTTTTGTTTTGAATTCCTTGGGTGTCAGTAAAATGATTATTCTATTTGTATCGGAAAAAAAAGGAACACAAAAGTGAGATAAGAATTGGTAGGATAAAAGCCGTAAAAATATGTAAGAAATGAAACAATTTTCGAAGTTAATTTTATTATTCCATTATTTCAATTGAATTTAGAAATTAACTTGGAAAAGTTTTGAAAAAACTATCTTTCTGAAAATTAATTTAAAAAATGAAATGGAATAATGCTAAAGAATTAAGGAAATTATGCAGTGGGAGTTCAGTTTTGGTTGAGCTAATTAATTAATATAGAAAAAATCTTACTATTATAATATTGTTTATGGAAATAATTTCATCGAAAAAATTTTCTATAATTTTTTTACCTCAGAGAAACATGATATCACTGAATCAGAATTAGAAATTTATTAGCGATAAGGATGAAAAATTGGATCATAAAATAGTAATATGCCGTGAAAAGAAAAAAAAAACGAAACTTGACAATTAATAATTAGAACAAGGAAATAATTAGATAAACTGCTCTCAGCTTTAAATTCAAAAATCCAGTTTTTTTCTTTCTTTTTTAATTTTAACTCGAAGATTCGGTTTTTTTTACCAATTTTTACTCAAAAATCCGTTTTTTATCCTGCTTTTTGGTTTAATGATCCGATTTTTTTTTTCTTCTTTATTTTTGATTGAAGAACTGTTTTTTTTTCTTCAATTCTTAACTTAAAAATTTGAGTTTTTCTCGGTTTTTTTTCTTTTTTTTCAGGAAATTATTATGATTTATTTTTTGCAACTTAATTTGGTCGACTGCAATATTGCAAATATATGCGGATTAATTCAAGTAAAATTATCAAAAATTTTCGAAAAGATTTAGGAAAAGTGGGAAAGTTAAAAATGCATTTTACTTTATTTTAAATAATAAAAGCATCGAATATTCCATGCATTATACAACAATCAATAGATAAGCGTAAGAAAAAGTTTTGAAAAAGCCAAAACTTTTGCTTCTTTCAATGCCTTTGTTTACCTTTTCTGACGAGCAAATAAAATTCGAGATTTAATTGAAAGATTCTTGACGAAATAATATATATCTTTATCCCTAATGTGCTTTTCAAGCAACTTACATTTAATTCATAAATTTTTATGAATAAAAGAAAATTTAAAATTGCTATTAACACCTTTTTTTTTTGATTCTAATCAAATGCCAAATTTAACTTAATTTTTTCTACCTTTCAACTTTTCTAATTTTTTTAACTTTTAACAAAACAATTTTTTTAACTTTTAACTTTTTTGATTCCTAAATAAACGGTAGGTTTCCTAGCGTTGTAAAAATTTTGCTTCTACTTGCGGATAAGAGATACTAAGATGTGTATAAAATTCCTCACACTTATGATAAAGAATTACAAAGTGATTATAAATTTTTTGAAATTTTTGTTTTAATTAAATTTATCATTGTTGCGATTAAATCAATGAATGTTTTTTGTTGTTGCTATTCGGAGACTTTATTTTCCAATGTTTGTTTAATTTTTTAAAATAATTTTGATAAAAATTGTTCATTCCGAATATATGTATGTATGTCTGTATGTATGTGCGTGTGTATATAATTTAATTATTTATTAGATGAAATTAAATGAAGAGAATTCATTAAATGCATATATCTATTTTTATCCGGACAAAATTCATTGAAATTATTTTCGTCTTTCTCATTCTTCAAATTTTCCCAATTTCTTTTTCGTTTCAACTTTCATTCTCGAATTCGATTGCTTCTTCATTAATTTCATTCTCGCCTTTGCCACTTCATATTAACTTCTATTCTTGAATTCAATTGCTTCTTGTTAACTTTTATTCTCAGATTTACCGCTTTTTTAGTAAATTTCTGCTTTCGCTCGTTATTAATTTCTTTTCTTGAATTTATCACTTCTAATAATCTCTGCATTCAAATTTATCTTTTCTTGTTGACTTCTATTTACAAATTTATAACTTACTGTTAAATTCTCTTCTCGAATTTAGCGCTTCTTCAGAATTTTTTTATTCAAATTTAACACTTATTGTAGTGAATTTCTGTTCTTGAATTTACTGCAAATAGTTCATATAATTCATGAAATGTTAACTTAAGCTCTTTATTATGTTTAGAGGTATTTTTCAATTTTCGTAAATCGTATTTCATTTAAAAGTCTTTTACTTCTATTCATTACTGATTAAAGGATTTTATCATTCCAATTTTTGAATTTTTGTAAATTATGTTACGAAAAGAATTCGACTCAAACTTTCTTGGTGAAAATTCTAAGAAAATCAGATATCTTTATTATGTTTTTCCATCACATACTTGAGAATATTCAATTTCTAAGCTTAATATTAAGATGATAATTTAAGGATTATTTTTAAAATAATTCTATGTTCACTAAACCAACTATATTATTTGATTTTACCCAAAAGCTATGCAAAAATTTCAAAAATTTCATTTATTATTTTCGTAAAATTTAAAATTCTTCAAGGAGTTCTAACAAAAATTAAGATAAAAACGAATAATAGTCATAAAATTTGAAAAAATCGCAAATTAACAGAAAATTAAATCTATAATTTTGCAATTTTTCATCCCACTTATCATTTTCATAATTTAATTCGATAATTATTTCTTAAATTATACTAAATGAATTTGACTTCAAATCAAGCATAGTTGTTTCACCTGCTTTAAAATAATTTAAGTCTGATAATTTCATATAATATGTGCAAAGATATATCATTATCAATGAAATTCTGTTCAAAAATTCAAAAAATGAAGCGAAATGATCTTTCTTCATTTCTCATTTTCTTTTTCCCTCCCTCTCTCTCTCTCCTCTTCTCTTCCCCCTCTCACTTTCTATCTCTTTTAGTCTTTTTTAATTATCTGAAAGAGAATAATTAATGATTTTGGCCGAGAATAGAGATTATTATTTCCATTTCTTTATCATATTCATGCATAACCTATACTTTCTTGTCTCTTTCCTCTTCCTTTTTTTATTAAAAAAAATCTTTTTTCCTTTGACTCTTATTCCTTTCAATTTTTTTCTTTTTTTTAAATTGTTTGTACTTTCTTAAAAAATTATCTCCAAAATCATTAATCCATTTAAAAAACAAAAATTTCAAATATATATGTGTATAAAATATATATAAAAAATAAAATCTCTATATATAAAATATATATGTTTTATATATTATATCATATAATATTGTTGTGTAAATTGCACATTTCATGCTTTAAAAAAAAAAAGAAAAAAAAAGAGAAAATCGATAATTGCTTGAATTCATTCTCTTTTAGCCTTTTTTCCAGCTATTTACATTCGAATTTTTATCCTGCTATAGCTATTTATGTTCGATAGATTACATACATATAATTTAAATCCTAATTATTTGTTGCTTTCTTGTTTAAAAAAAATCTTCATTTTTCTTTCTTCATCCCTTGGGATATTTATAACTTTCTACTTTTTTTTTTCTTAAAAGGAAAAGTTAAATGATTTTTCGGATTAAAAATTATTAAACTTTATATTTAGAACATTTTATAACTTTTTTTTTAATGCATGCATATATATAATATAAAATGATTTATTAAATATTCAAATTTGCTTATTTTTCAATAACATACCAATGAAATAATATGAGAAGGGGATTTTTGACATATATCCTAGACACAATAACAAATATCATTGTTGCTTTCGCAAGATGGCAAAATTCGATTTTCCATTTCGAATTCGATATTTGCAGAGTTTCGTTTCCCAAGATAAAACTAATTCATCGGCCAAGGCATTCATTCATCATTTTCTTCTTTTAATATCGGATTTATTCTTCACTTCCTTTGCTCTCTTTCTCTCTTTTTTTGCATAAAAAAACTGGCCCAATATTTAGAAAAATTAGTAAATTCAAAAAAGTAGCATTTCTTATCTTCGATATAAATATTTGAGGCTGAAAATAGAAGAAATGAATAAGAATTGATCAAATATTGAAAATAGCTTAAATTATGTGATTTCCTTAATATTACGTGCAATTCAAGAAAGACATTTTTTGGTCATGAAAAAGCAGTACTCTTCTCTACAGCGACGAAGAAAAGAATAAGCCAGTGATCAGTTTGCTTGGATATTCGCTGATAATCGCTTGTAACATAAAGAATAATTCAATTATCAATTTGCTTGAATGTTCTCTGATAATTGCTTGTAACAATTTAAATGAATTGGATATCATCCAAAAATTCTTGCATCGATTAGATTTTCAAATACAATGCAATGAATAGGATTACGTTACATGAATTATTTTTCCGTAAACGATTACGTCAAAAATTTGAAATGTATTGGAATAACTGCAATAATAAATATTGACATAAAATTAAACTTCCCAAAGATATATTAGCTAGATGTGAAATGCATAAATATTGATTGAATATTTCAACGAATTTACAATCCATCTTAAACTGTCTATTTTGAAAAGATATCAACGAATTAGTTTAGTAGACAGAGCGGTCGGTCCACTTTTACATTTAATGTATATCAGACAGCCGCCGGTCGAACTCACTTCCTCCATTCATCCCAATTCTGGCCAATGCAATCAACATTTTACTTGGCTTCTTCCATTTTTATTCTCCGCCAATCTATTATTGCATGTGGCTTAAGTCAGCTCCTTCTTTCATTTTCTTTAAGAAATGAAATTGGAAAATGAAATTTTTTTATTGTTTTTATGCTAAAATTGTTCACTTTGTTCATTTAGCATAAGTAAAATATCGCATTATTTGAATTTTTTCCAGAATTTTGTATAAAAATTAGTGAAATGGAATTAAATAATGAAATACAATAATGAATAAGTTGAAATTATTTGTTTTTTTAAATTAAGTGCCGCTTAAATCATTTAGTTTATTTATTTATCATAAATAAATTGTTGCATTATTTGAATATGTCCCAAAATTTTGTAATTAGAAATTAATGGAAATAAATAATGAAATTCAGTAGCGAATAAATGGAATTATTCATTCGTCATTTATTTATTTATTTATTTATTATTATTTTTTTTTTTTGAACTATTCGCTATTTAAAAATTTTTTCATATCTCGATCACTTTTTTTTATTTTCATTACTTTTTTTTAATAAAATACTTCAAATTTTTGTCGTGGTTTTTTTTTTAATATTAAAAAAATTTTTTTTGAACTTAATTAATATCGAGGCAATCAAAAATTATCAATTCTGGAGTAAAGTTTTGTTCAAATCGAAAAAATAATAATCAACAACATATAAGGTTCTCATTAGGAAAATAGAGATGAATTTAAACGTTTGATCTCATAATTGCAAATACTGTAATTACCATAATTATCGATGAATCCTTGATGAAGCAAAATTTCAATTGTAAAATAAGAAAATTTATTCCTCAAAAATCTTTTAATTTCAACTGATTCTTGGTTTTTTTTTTTTTTTTTTCTGAAAATGGTGCATACAGGATGGGTACAGATCATACCAATTTTTAAATTTTATGCGAATCGGAAGTTTTGTCTTTTATCAATTTCAAACGATTTAAAATTATTAGCATTACTCATCACTTACTTATTATACATCGAAACTTAATTAATCATTAATCATCATATTTAGCATTGATTTTAAATTATTTGAAGTTTTATAATATTTCAACTTAAATATTCTATTTTCCACATATTTATGCATGAATTGATATCATTAAATATTGTTTGTTTAATCAGTAATCATTATTTTAGAAATGATTTTAATTATTCAAAATTTTGCAAAATTTCAATCTAAATATCATATTTTGCATACATTTAATAGCATTGTTAGTTGTATTTGTTATTGATTAACTATGTTATCAGTAGCAATTATCTCGTTGCAAGAATTTATAGCAGTGAGAAAAAATTGAGTGAAAATAGAATCATAACAAAAATATGAATATTTGTTCCCGTGAGAAAAAAAAATTGATAAAAGAGGAGCAAAAATATGAATATTTGATCCCATGAGAAAAAAAAAAGTTGATAAAAGAGAAAGAAAAAGAAAAAAAAAGGAGGAGGTAAATCTCATGTACGCGAGGACAGAATGCAAGCTGGCCTAGGCTATTGGTACAAGAGGGATAAGGACTGATTTATGGCTTGAATCGATCTTGGCTAGTTAGTTACTAGCCTAGCTTTTACTATTCACTCTTTGCTATTTAGACAGCAATGTGTTTCTCTCTTCAGACAAAACGAAAAAATAAACGAGAAAAAGGAAGAGAAAAGAAGAGCCCCAGGCTCTTTTATTTAAATCAGCCACACTTTTTTTTTTTATTGAACTTTTAGTTGAGGTCCCTTGACCTAAATTAAACTATTAATATAGTATCATATTCGAATTATTAATATTTGAAGTTACAATATTTATAAGAAGTACGGTAACTTTTTTGTGCCACAAAAATACGGTAGTTTTTTAATCAAAAATTACAGTGGCGATTTATTCTTTTTTTCTTTTTTTTTTTTTAAAGTTTTCCTCAACAGTTAATATTATAGTCTATGGCCGGAAATGCTATCATACATTATCAAGTCTTACTGAAATTTTGAAACAAAAAAAGCCTTTAAGAATTTTGATATAAATTTTTTAATTTTGATTGTATTTTAATTTCAAATTTTGCTTTTCATTTTTCAATTTTAGTTTTTTTCTCTAGAAGCTTAAAGCCCTAATTTGTGTATATGTATATTCCATGATACAAAATAAAAAATATGTTTACATATTTTTTGCTACGGAAATGATTTTCAGAATTGCTTTCAGGAAATTTTGTTTCTAATCATATCCGGTAATTGCGGAAATGAGCTAAATTGAATTTTGGATAAATCTCCCGAAAATCTCTTATTGGTTAAGGATCTTAGTAAAGCGTAGGAAAAGGGAAAGAGAGAGGAGGATAAACATGAATTGATTTGGCCATCAAGAAATGGATGTTGGGAGAAAATGGTCAAGAATAGATTTGGTCACTAAGAGATGAACACTGGGAAAAGGCCAGAGAGTAGGATGTAAAGGTCTTAGGTCACTGGTCACTAATTGCTAGGGAAGAGAAAAATGGACGAGATAATGATCTAAAATAGATTTGGTCATTTTTAAAAAATGCAAAATTAGATTTCATTTTTGTTGAATATAAAAAGAAATTAAATTAATGAATCAATAAGATAATATTTCCAATAAATGAAACAAAAATACTGAATGGAAGAAAAATGAATCAAACAGTATGAAAATTAAAATTCGAAATTTAAAAATGTTTAATGCTAATCTAAGTTGGGAAAATTTTTTCTTTTGCAATTCATAATTCAAAATCTTTTATCAGTTACTCAAAGTGAATGAAAGTAATGCATTGAAATTTTTAAATCTCCATTTTAATTTCTACATTTAATGTTTTTTCTTTAATTTGACTTTTCTATTTTATTTGAGAAGAAAAGCACCAGAAAATGACATGTTTAGAATGCTTCAGCACTTATTTCAAATAAATGACGCCATTTTTGATTATTTCAATATTGTCGCAGTTTTTATTTTCTTTTTTTAACTGAACTTTTTATATAATACAGCTAATCTAAATAAACGGCATTATTTTGATGATTTCAATATTATCTTAGTTTTTCTTTCCCTTTTCTTTTTTCAATCTAACTTTGTATTTCAGAAGAAAAATCAGAATCATCATGAAATTTATATATTATCTTAGTTTTCCTTTTTTAACCTAACTTTTCGATTTTGAAAAAAAGAAAAGTGCTAAAAATTGATATGTTTGAAATATTTAAAATATATGGCACATATATTCTAATGATTTTGAATATTATCTCAATTATGCTTTGTTACCTATCAAATTGTCGAAATTACTATTCAATCGATAATTTATGCAATTATATTTTCAAAATTCAATTTAAAAGCAAGACGACAATTGAAATTTTTCTTATGAATCACCTTGAAGAGTACTTCAAATGCAACTTCCTTTTCTCTAATATTCATCAATTCTACTCATCCGGTCATTTGTTTATTCAGTAATTAACAGATGTATGTATGGAGGTAGGATACTTCAATTTTATTCATTCTTACAGGTAAATCGATAGTAGCACGTATCGCATTCTTCCTCAATTCCATTTCGACTTCTATTTTTGATCAAATTATGATTTTAAATTTTAGAAATTTCATAGTTTTTAAAATTTTATAATTTATAAATGCATTAGAAAAAGAATGAATTCCTTTCTTATATATATGCTATCGAATTTTTATATTAATTTAAAAACGATGGAAAATAATAATAATTCTAAAAATTAATGAATTAATCGATTTCTGATAAAAATAAGGACAACCCAAAGTGACAGTTATGATAAGGTTGACATATAATTATAATTTATTACATTATTAATAAAAAATGATTTTAAAAATCGGTAAATTAATGAATTTCCAGTCGTGATAAAAGTATTTCACGATAAGAATGTGATATTGTTAACATATAACAAGAAATCAATATATTATTAATGAAGGTGATAGATAATCAATCAATGACAAACCAAAATTTACATTCATTAATTAATCAATCTTTGAATCTTTAATAATTATGGTGCCAACGAAAGGATCAATAAATTGTTTTATAACTTTATGCGTTTTTTACGATATCTATTCATATTCCTTTTTTTTTTTTAAATTAATTTTTCTAATTTCAGATAGAAAAATGTTTGAAATAAGAAGGTTTTTGTTCAAGAATCGAGCAATACGTTCCCTTTTTTTTCAGACTTTATTCATTTGACTAGTTACAACAATTAAATGAACGATATAAACTTATCAGCTAACTGATAAATAAATAATATATTTCAAAATTACGCACTCTAATTTGAATTGCTATTCGAATCCATTCTTTGAAACATTTCTGATGGAAAATGTTGGATCATCTGATGCAGGTTAGTATTGATTGATCCTCAAATCCTCAAATTTTCAAGTTTTCGTTCCAGTCTTTTTTTTCCTCACAATTTACGAGTTATTTACGCATTAAATAATTCACATTTAAATTTTCTTCCTTAATTAAATTTTAAATTGTTCAATTACGACATATGTTTTGTTAAAATGAATCAATTTGATGATAACATAGAAAATTTATGATATTAAATTACATTTATGTTTTTGGATTTTCCTAGTATTAATTTGATTTATTGATAATACCTGAAAATTAATTTGAAAAAAAGTTTTTATTTTATAAAAATGAAGGTATTCAAAAAACACAAAAATGATTTTGGCCAATAAATTATTCTATCCAGTCCATTCAATCTCATATTCATTTAATTCATTATCAGTTTTTTCTTTTAATATTTTAGAAATTTTTGGAAATTTGAAAAATTTTATGAAACAATTTTTCTGATCAATGTTGGGAACAAAAAAGAGGAATGGCATAATTAAAGAAAATATCACAACAGATAGCACTCATTTGCAAATTACTCATTAATCGAAATAGCCTACTTACAAGACTATTTGATAGAAAACAGTTTTGAGAAATTATCACAACTAAAGACGATCTTTAGCAGTTCTGATAACTTATCACAATTGAAATTAGACTATTTGAACAATCTTTCTGAAATTATCTTTTAAAATTTAATACATTTTGAAGACTAATATCACTTCTATGCTGCGCATTTTAAATTTAATCAAATTTTCGTAAAAATTTAGAAACGAAAATCTATTTTTCAAAATTCATGCGCATTTTGAAGGTTACTGTTGAAAAAAATAAAATACCTTTCTACAAATTATTTATATGTATTAATATGCTTTAATTTTGGTAAAATTTTTTTTAAAAGTTTGAAAATAAAAATTATTTTCGAAAATTCAAATATATTTTGAAGTTTAATGTAAAAATAAAAAGGAAAGCCTTCGACAAATCATTCATGTATTATAATTTGCTTTAATTTCGGTCAAATTTTTGCAAAAATTTGGAAATAAAAGTCTAATTTTAAAATACAGACGTATTTTCAAGGTTACTATAGAAAAATAAAAAAAAACCTGATAATATGCTTTAATTTTTATCAAATTTTCTTAAGAAATTCGCCAAGTTTTTATAGCATCAATAGGAGCATCATTGCGTCCATTTGACCCACCACGATCGTTGTGGGAATCATCATCTGGAGGTCAATTGTCGTGTTACGGTAGCTTGACCGCATCAACCTCATCAATTTGCGCTTCAACAATTCATCGACAAAAATTATCCAACACACCTGCATATGAGTATGTTTCTTTTTTTTTTACTCAATTAATTTTTTTTTTTTTGGTACAAAACTATCGCCAACTTTTTTTCGCTAACGATAATGTCGCTAATCTCTCTATCGCTAACAAAAATATCGATGTTCTCTCTTTTAATTTAAAAGTTTGTAAAGAAAGAATTTTTGAAGAAATATTTTTAAATATTTGCAAATAAAATCATTGTTGACTGAATTTAACCACTAATCGATAAATTTTTGTTCGTATAATCTGTAATGGATATAAAATTTATTGACCGTTTCTTGTTTTACCGGTTTTCTTATAGTATTTATCACCTATTTGAGTACTATTCTATTGAGCACTATATTTTTACACTTGTCTGACCTATATTTTAGAGAAGATTCTATTGGTCAGGTAGATAGAAAAGCATAATATTATGGTAGTACTCAAAAAGGAATAAATATTATATTTTGAAATGCATAATTTTCAGAAGTTGAATTAATTTGTTTAATCAAGAATTCAAATTTTTGCAATGAGATAAGATATACTTTTCAAATATTTTACTGATAAGAATCTAATTGATATCATTCAGATATATATTGTTTTATCTTCAAAACTGAATGATTGTTATCATGTTTAACTCTTATCTATCATGATTTATAACAAAAATATATTAATATAATTCATTTTATCAAAAACGCGTGTGGATGGTTGTAAAATGGAATCAATTTAATCAAAAATTTAAAAATATTATGATGATAATGTTTTGGAATGCTTATTTCCCCAACAATGGGAAAAAAAATTATTTTTTTGTAATAATGTAAAAAAGTTTAATAAATATCAGTTTGGGTTTAAAATTTAATAAATGTCAAGTTTAAACACAATTAATTTTAAACTTTCAAATAATTCATAAGTGAAAGATGTAAAAAATGAAAGTCAATAAAAAGTGATTGAATACGAAACTTTATGTTCATTTGAGTGAACAATTAAATTTTTCTCCTTGACCGGTTCACTTTCAATTGACTCAATCCAAATTGATTGAGTTCAATTGTCTAGAAAGTCATAAAAAAAAATGTCAACTAAAAAAGTAGGCTTTATTTTGGTCGAAAAAAAGAGAAATTCACTTCATTTTATCCATTTTCTTTATTTCATTTCCATTCGTTCCTTCATAAAATTTAAAATTTCAAAATTTTTTTTTCATTCAAATTTTTGGCGGAAAATTTTTGATGAAAAAAACTTTTTTAAAATTTACTAGCGGCTTTATTTTTTAATGAAGAAAAATAATTTAATATTCAACAAAAAAAAAGAATTTTTTTTAAAATTTAACATTAAAATTTAACAGTTACAGGAAGCTACCGAAATCAGACAGTATCAATTCTATGGAAGCACCAAAATTTCATTACGATATGGATTTTGATTTACGTGTACTGAAAGAAGCGTTAAAATCAGCGGAATTTTTGGAAGAATCCGGTTATCAATCGGTTTTAGAACGTTCACAGCATAATCAATACGGTACCGGATGGATGATCAATCAAGATATGAGCGAAATAAGCAGTGATACTGATGATAATTGGGGTATGCAACTTCGATTCTTAATTATACTTTAATATTTATTGTAAAAGAAGTTTTTAATTAGTTGCGATACATTAATAATAATAAATTATAGAATTATCAAATGAAATTAAAGATTAATTCATGGGAATCTTATATACAACGTTAAAGAATATAAGCTATTGATTGATTTTTCATATGTTATTTCTATAAACTTTTTATTATCATTTTCTTGACCATTGGTCATTGCAAATATATAGGTCAGAAATTGTAAAATTGTAGCATTACTTCTACATTTACAATATATGCAGTTTATTAGAATTTCATGAATTACTTTGTTGAATGAAGAAATCAAAAAGGTCCATTTACCTTTTTCTTTTATGATAAATCTGAAATTTTACGAAATCATGTTTCTAAAAATGATAAATGTATTAATTTTTTTAATTATTTAAGCAAGTTTGACCATTTTTCTTTTCGTTTATCATATTTTCACAATGCATATATTTACCATCACCATTATCATTATCAGAAACATAATTTAGTAAAATTTCAGACTTGTCATGATGATATACCTTTTTGATTTTTAATTCCTCAAATTAATTCATCAAATTTTAATAAACTTCTTCGAATTCCTAAAATTCCGCCACCTTTTTTTTTCCATGATAAATTTGAAATTTGACTAAATTATGTTTCTGATGATGATAATGCTGATGATACTAGTAATGGCAGTAATAATGGGTGAATGATCAATTTAATAAAAGGATTAAAAGATCCGGGAAAATTGTATTATAATTATCATTCTCGTAATCCCTCCTCATTCTAATCCCTCACATTATCATAGACCGGATCCGCTCAAGTAATTATCATTTCTTGCTCAAAATCACTTTGATTCATTCAAATTTACCGCCTATATTTTTCCATACCGGTTTATCAAAGAAATACTTAATAAGAGATGATAAGTTGATGTTATCAGTTTTTGGCATTCTTAGCATGATATCAACTGAATGCCATGCATAAAATTGAATTTTGCTTTAAAAATTTCTTACTTTTGCAAAAATAATTATTTTTATTTTTATTTTTTTAAAGTAAAATAACAACTGATTGATATACAAATTTCAAATTAATTAAGCGGATATATCAAAAATAAAAAAAAAATTGAAGAACTGAAAAATCAATAGCGAATTCATTTTTTAAAACTATCTTGTGTAAATAGCTATAAGGATTTATAAATGACATTTCTTTTTCTTAAATTTTGCACTTAAGCATGAAACTATTTTAAAAATCTATCTTTCTTCCTCGTTCATTTCGATGATTTCAAAGTCCAAATTATCTTCCTGCCATTACTAAATTTATTTCATTGTATTAAAATTTATTTTATAAGACATGCTCAATTTTTAATCAAACTAGATTGATGTTAAGGACATAGCTAAGGATTCAATTTGTCAATTTTATAAGTTTAATTTTAAATTTTAGTTATTACGATAAAGTGAAGACGTATGAAATTATTAGGATTAGTAAATATATTACGAAGATTTGGAATTTGTGGAAATATAATTTGAATTTCATGAAAAGCAATATTTCTTCTCTATAAACATTCAAATACTATGCCAAATGTGATGAGTTAATTATTCAATAATTAGAGTAAGTAACTTGTAATAATCTTCAATTATTATTTTGAATATTCATATCAATAATAATTTCAAAAATAGATCGTTGACGAATCAATTTTCAAGTTATTTCAGCAGAATAAATATTAAAATTCATTTATAATATTTTCCTATCATAGTATAATTGTTATGAATTTTGAAAAATCTTTTTTTTTTTTTGAATTTTCAAATTGAAAGCGATTTTCTAAACTGGAAATTTAAAAAAAAAAAAAAAGGTCTAAAATAATTACTTTTACTAAATTTTTACTTTTTTGATGGATTATTAGAAACTTTTGCCTTATTATTTGCAGAAGTAAATAATTTAAAAAGTTATCAAAGATGCAAAATAATTCAGTTAATAATATATAAAAATATTTTTCTCAAAGAAAAAATATTACTTTAAATTTTCATCAAAATTATCAATTTAATTTTCTGGACTTTCATTATATCATCCTTATGCAATTTTTTCTCTTATAAATAAAAAAAAAAAAAGAAAATTTCGATATTTTTTGAAGGTCATCATAAAAATTAGCTCAGGCAATAACTCATCTTTCAATTTTAATATCATAAATTTCATATTACGATAGATATTTCCTTTCTCTTTTTTCTTTTGTTACTATAATTTTGTTGAATTTTTTTTTAGAAGAAAATCGAAAAAAAAGGGAAAATAAACTTTTTTTTGCACATATCTGTTCCATTTGTTCAGATGTGCTTGCAATTATTAAACTAAATTTCCTAAATATATATTCAATTATAAATGAAAGCCAATTATATTCGATATAAACTCCTTTTGTGATTGTTGTTGACATTTGCTTACTACCAACTATTATAATCATTATTTCTCCTAAAGGCTACTATTATTTTTATCATTCCCATCATAACAATTATCACATTCACTAATTATTATTTTTCATAAAGAATACTTTTGCTATTACAATAACTATTAATTATTTGTCATGAAAACTAATATTACCATCACTTACTGCTAACATTTCTTTGTAGTAGGCATTGATTATTTGTCATGAAAGCAATTACTAATATTATTATAACTGCTGTTACAATAACTATTGTTTATTTGTCATGAAAACTGCTGTTTTTGCTACTGCAATTACTATTGCCATTACAATAACCACCAAATATAGTAATTATTATTTTTTCTGAAGACAATTATTGCTCTTACAACAAGTACTGATTATTTGTTGCGAAAATCTTACTGCTATTATTGCTATTACAATAATTATTGATTATTATTTGCCATGAATACTACTGTAGCTATTACAACAACTACTGTATCTAATAATTGTGCCACAACAACAACAACTACTACTACTATTGCAACTAATATTACTACTTCTACCATTGACAGTAATGATCGATGTTCAATATATGGTTATGCAAGAAATGGAAATATTGGTAATAATAGTAATTATAATTAATATAATCATTGTTATCAGAAGGGTGATGGTGATAATAGTAACATTGATAAACGATATATACTTTTATTATCACTTTCTTTCCCAATATTATTATATTATAATTGTTTTATTGTTTTTTTTTTTTAAACTATTATCATTTTTTTTTTTGACAGTTATCATTACGCTCAATTCATTCTTTATCATATTTATCATTTTATTTTTCTAAATTTTTTAAAGTTTTATTTCACAATAATATTCATCATTCGTTGGTATATATATTTATCAGAAATAAAATACGAATTTAGGAATGCATTATCAATTAATTGATCCGACTAATGTATATATATAATATATATATCATAAAATATTATCAGTATGATAATATATTTTAATATAAATACTAAATTAATCAAAGTTTGATCGTATTTTCAAAGCCAATAGTAATAAATGTTAAAAAAAAAAAATTAAGTTCTTGATTATAGTACGGGATTTCTCATTATTTAAATATTCATATGAATAATTGCAGATGGTTGGATGGATGTTGGCAATGAACGAATTAAAATTAAAGAAATGTCAGATATTTTGGCATCAAGATTTGCTTTTATTACTGGTAAGTTAGTTTGTTTATTTTTTTGTTCGCTTTTTTTCTATTTATAATTACAAAACTTATTAATTAATAAAAATGAAACTTTTGTTCGAATCTTTTTTCTCATTCATATTTCATACATTTTTCATCGATTGACATATTTGATTTTTGAAAGCGATATTTCTTATTTATTCTTTAAGTTCTAATCTAACACTCCTGTTTTAAGTTAATAAATATGAAATTATCGCATATGTTGCAATTAATTAACAATTACCAATTACTATGTAGGATTATGATTATTATGAATTTCTAAATATTATTCCAAAATATGATGATATTTACAAAAAAACATATCAATTATTGAAAATATGCGTTCGATTAATGTTTAATTTTATTCAATTCTTTCGTTTAAATCCGATTAATTAAACCATTAATAATTTTCAAGAGTTGAAAAGTGCATCTATAAAATATTATTTTTCAAATATTTTCATTTTCGTATTAACTAATGTGCTTGATATGGAATTTTCTAAAAATTTCAATTTGAATGCTGCATTTGAATTTATATAAAATGAAATTTTCTGAAAATTCCAATTTACTTTTTGACAATTCCAATTTATATATCTTTGCTAAATAGTAAATTATTCATGCGAAAAAAAAAATTTCTCCATTAAAGCATAAAAATTTATGATAGTATTGTCAGAAAAAGAATAAATAAATAAAAAGCAGCAGCAAGCAAATAGAAATAAAAGTTTTTTTCATTAGATGGAAATTTTTATATTTCCCAGCTTAAAGTTCAAATTACACTATTTCATCCATCTGTGGTTTACTTTGTTCGGAAAATTTTAAAAACCAACTGATTATTGATCTTATTTGTTTTCATTATTTTGTCCCTCTTTTCTTTATTCTTTCAACAAATCTTTCCAATCATATTCATTTGTTATTAGTCAACTTTTCTTTTTTTTTTTTGAAATATTTTCAACATTTATTTATTTTGCATTTTCTCAAAAAATTTGTCGAACCATATTAGTTAGAAATATTTTAATTTGTTTTAACAGCTAACTTCAACAATATTATTAGTTTTAGGTTGTTTTTTTTCAACATTTAGTTTTTTTCTTAAAAAAAAAAAAAAAAAAAAAGAAAAAAGGAAAGATTCAGATTTTCACAAGAATTTATTTAATTATTTTAACTGAAATATTTTAATTTAACCTAATAAATTGATTTTAATTATAATTATCCTATTATTAGTTTAAATAGTTGTAATTCTCCTTTCTTTTTCAAGTAAATTTAGTTCTAATACAAATTTATGAAATTATATTAATTAAAAATATTTTGATTTAATCTTATAGTTTAATTTTAGCATAAGCACATTTTATTATGAATATTACTATTATTGTTATTGTTATTATTATTATTATTATTATTATTATTATTATTATTATTGTTTATTAATAACAAATATTTTGATTCATATACATATAAATATTCATTTAAATAGAAATAAAAAATAAAAAAAGGCAATGCAAGGAGGATTTTAATGATTTAACAGCTGGTGTTATGTAAATAATACAGTTAATTCATTTCTTCATCGTTTCCTTCTTCGATTTATCTATTTGTTTTAAATGTTTTTTTCAAATTAAACTGAAGTATATATTGGTTCAATAAATAGACTAACATTTCAGATTTATTAGATTCTTTCGCTTTCCTTTCCATCAACATTTAGAATTTATTCTTCCCGTTTTCTTTTCTTTTGCGACAAAAAAAAAAAAAAAAAAAAATTATCCGAAAAAATGATCGTAATGTATATTGTGATAAATATCATTTTATATATTTCGATATACTATGCTTCCGAATTATATTACAAAATTTATCGATATTTTCTTACTGTAATGATTTTGTGTAATTCGATATAATATGCAATTGAATCACATTACAAAATTTGCATTCATTTTACTTACGATTATCATTTTAGACGGTATGGTACAGTATGCTACAGAATTATATGTTACAAAATTATTTCTCTATACTTCCTTACTGTAATGATCTTAGACAATTCAAGAGTATGTTACTGAATTATATTGCGAAATTTGCATGCATTTTGCTTATTGTAACTTATTTTATAGGTTCGATACAGTAAGATACGGAGTTGCACTAAAAAATTTGTTTCTACTTTGCTACTGTAATGAATAATTTTTGTTGAATAATTATACCTAAAATTGTACAGAAAATGTTATATGTTACATTTCTTAATTTAATTAATCATGGAAATTTTTCAATCTCTCATTTTCCAATCTTTAGTTGATAGTAATTTAATATTTGGAAACTTTCCTATTCGCTGTCAATTTTTTTTCCATTTTTGTTTACATATCAGAAATAAAATTTAAGAAAGAATTGGAAAATAAATTCTAGTTTTTGATTTCTTCTTCCTCTTCATCAATTATTCAGTGCATAGGATGTTTATTAATAATTGAAAATATCTTCCTATTATTTTTAAATTTAATTTATTTTTATTATCTTTTCAGAATTATATCTCATTTTTCTCTTCATTTTCATCCAAAACATAAATATTCATAAATGCTAGGCAATAATATTTGCATAGATAAAAAAATAAATTTTGATAATGCATGTGCCTTTACTATTTTGATAAACAAAATTCTTTTTTTTTTTTTCCAATAAAAATTACAGGAAATTATTAAAAACTTTTTTTTGAAACAAATCAATTCGTTTTATCTGTCATCATTAATTAATTTTATTAATTGAAAAATCCAATTCGTTTTATCTCATCATTAATTTTATTAATCCTTTTTTATTATTGACTATTTTTTAAAATATTATCATAAAGTTATATGAAATTCTCGAATAAAATTGGCATAGACAACAATTTTTTTTATTACAGTTACAAATAATGTAGACATTTGAAAAAAAAAAATTAAGAATAAATATCATTCAATCAATAATTGCTATGCACCTTTCCTTATTAATGATTTTATTTTTTTGAAAATTGCGCTTAAATTAATTTTATCATCCTGTCTACTGAAAAATCAATAATAAAATAGGAAAATTATTGAAAACGATAGAGTATAATTGGATAGCATTTCACAATAATTATTCATTTGATTTTTAAATTTCCGATGAGAAAATAGATAAAAATGATTGATTGTGTAGATTCGATTACATAAATAAAATTATTCTTTATGAATTAATTCCTTTATGTTTCTATTGGCTTTTTTTTTAATTTCCATTTTTTGTCTTCATCTATCGATCAGTTTTTCATTTTCAGTTAATGTATTTATTCGTTAATTTCATGAATTTATTCATTCAAAAAATTATTTTAAATAAATTTATGCAAATGAACATATATTCAATAATACATAGGAGTAAATGTTAAATCAAACGTACATTTCAATTGATTTTATTCTATGATTAAAAATTGTATTATCCTCTTTAAACGATATTTTTTTTCAACACCCATAAGACAATATCCATTTTTTCAACACCCTATCTTTTTTTAATTTTTTAATTTTTTAATTTTTAATTTTTTTAATTTAATTTTTAATTTTTAATATTCTATTGCTTAATTTGAAATTCTACAATTAAAAATAATTCAATAGTTTCGAAGAATAGTGAAATAAGATAAAATAAATATTCGAGAATAAAAACACTGCCAATTGTTGACTAATTAGAGCTAATTAATATTTATATTAGATAAAAAATATATTGATTAGGAAAACAATTTAGAATTGCTTAATTAAATGAATAAGCTTATTTTCCTCTTCATAACCTCTGAATTTGTATTTGTTTGCCCATATTTGAGTATGTAATATTCATTACTTTCAATTTTATAATTCCTGATAAGTTATTATTCAAATGATAAGTTTTATCAAGTTTATTGAAGTTATTGATTGTTTATTAATATGATGTTAATTGAATTATTATTATTGTTTCTAATTATCGCTATATGGGTAATTTGGTTTATCATCCGAATAGTCATCCAACAATTTCCATATTTATCTAATGGTAATTTGAAATTCTTCTTTCATTTTTAATTATTGTAATTGATAAAATTTTTCCATTTCATCAATGATAATTTAAAAAAAAAAAAAGGTTCATTCATATCAGAGAATAGTCAGAAAATTCATTTCAATCAACGATTAAAAAAATTTTTATCTCCAAAATAATTGAAGAAAATACATTGCTTTGAATAGATTTTCTTTTCTTTTTTTTTTTTTTTTCTTCGAATAGTACAAAATAATTTCAAATTTTTCGAATTTAATTTCAACTTTCCCAGATTTGTTCATTACTTCATTTCAAAATTTTTTTTTCATTTTTTCCTTTGCATTTTCTTTTTGCATTTGAAGGAATTTTTGGAATGAAAAAATTTTTCAAGAAATTTGCATAAATGCAAATTTGCATATATCCTAACATTAGTTTTATTTTCGAGAATATGAAAGCTTTTTAATTCTATTCCAAAACTAATTTTCAAATTTCTTTCATCATTTATTCCTTAAATTTTTCACTTACCAAAAGGTGATTATTTTGAATTTTGCAAAAATACATAATTGAAATACTTAATTTCATTTTATTTTTTCAGGTTCCCGTACGAAAGAAGGCAGTCCGGTACTTATATTTCCGGATAGCAGATCTCAATTAGCCGAAGAAGAACTTCATCTTCTTGTTTCCTATCTTCTTCAAATACCACCGTAAGTTTATTCATTTTCAATTTAATCGAAATTGTTAAAAGAAAAAAAAAAAAGATATCTAAAAAGTTTTTGCCTCAGTAAATGGCCGACTTTTTCTTAATTATTTCCATTGTCTTCTTTAGCTTATTCCACTTCATTCAAATTAAAATCGATCATGCGAAAAAATTGAAAAAAATTTTAATACGGTAGAAGTTAAAATGAATAATTGAAATAAATAATTAATCAATTTGAAATATTTAAGTAATAATTTCAGATTAGAAGAAGAACAAAAAAGTTATGTAATTATCATTGATAGACGTATGGATAAATGGTCATCCGTACGCTTATTACTTGCTTATTTAACGGTAAGCTTAAATTTAAGTTTTTAAATTTCAGTTGAAATTTCATTTCCTTTATATTGCATTCATCTTTATGTATATGAAATATAGGGAATTTAAGTTTTTCAGTTAATTTTATTTTGTATCCATGCAAAGCACGAATATAATTTACAGACAATAGCATGAAAAAATTTTTTAATTAATCGAAATTGAAATGGAAAAATAGTCATTTCCATTTCATTTCTTAAAAAAGGAAAAGTGAAGGATAATACTATCAAAATTTTGATACAATTTGAAATATAATTGCAATCGAATACCATAATGAAAAATTCTTCTGCTGGCTTTTTAAAATTTTTTTGCTGAATTTGAATAAATAATCAAAAGTTCATTTATAATTTCTGACTTTCTAAGTTACTTGGAAATGTTGTAGCCGGTAATAATGGAAAATGAAGAAAAAAGAGAATTGAAATTTTTGAATAAATCATAATTTTATGCAAAAATCATTTACTTGGAGAAAGCAAAATAAATTAAAATGAAACGAATTTCTTACGCTTTGCATTATAATTTAAAATTAAGAATTTTAATAGATAATTTTTAATTTCAATGGATATTTTTTAATGGATAGTTTTTTAATTTAAACAATTAGCAATCAATTTTAGTTTTAAAAATTAACTAGTAGTTATTAATTCCCAAAGAAAAAATAGCAAATTTCTCTTTTTTTTTTTTTTTTTATTTTTGATTTCATTCCACTTATAATTTTTAATTTTACTTTTCGATCAATGTTTACTTAAATTTTTTCGGAATTGTGCAAATATTTAATTGTAATGCATTTCAACACGGATACGGTTTGTACGCAGGACACAACATGTCAAAGATGGTGACATTTCATTTTTATTTCAAACAATTAAATTATTTGCAAAAGGTCTCTTCTCTTAAAATGCGTATATATTTCTTTTATTACGATTGCATTTTATTTTAAATAAATGATTTTTTTTTGTCAATTTTTTGTCATATAAATGCCATAAAAAGTTCATAAATTTCATGGAATTTTTTCAACCCAAAAAATTTTTTTTTAAATTTTTTGAAATAGGAAAAAAGCATTAGATTAAAAATATAATTAAGTAAAATAGATACATATATGCATCTATTTTATTTGAATGAATAAGTTAAACATAATTCAAATATAGATTAGCATAGTTTTAGGTAAATTCATGAAAATGTATTTTATTAATTAGTTCAAATATTGCTTAGATAATAAAAAGTTTTACAATTTACTTATTGATTGTAATTAATTGTGACATTTCAGGAAAAAATCTAATAAAATCATTTTGCATTTCCGTTTTCTTTTTTCATTTTCAAATTTAATTTTTTTTTTTTGACTTTTCTGATTCAATTCTTAATTTTTCAAGTAGGAAAGAAGCATTGGAGTATTTAATCTATTGCTTCCTTTAATGCTTTCAATTGCCAAATAAAGGTTAAATAATTTTTTTTAATTTGATTGTTTTTACAAACTTCTCATCGGTTTTGAATACATTCTCGATTTATTACAGATAATTCTAGTATAATTTGAAATTTTAAAAATTTGAATTCCCAATTTAAAAAGGAAATTTTATTTAAATAATTTAAAACATGAGTTTTAAGCAATTCAAGTAAAAGTGCATTAGTCAAAAATATTATAATAACTTTTTTAAAAACAAAAAGAATTAATAAAACTTCTTTCAAATTCAGTTTATCTTTGAAAATTTTCTTTAGCAAAATAAATACAGATATTTTTGATAGATTTATAATATTTTACTTTTATTCATTGGTTTTCTTTATAAATAAAAAGGATAATTTAAAAATGAGAGAAAAATTTTGTTTTTAATAATTAACAAAATTAATTGCCGAATGATATATTGGTAATTAGCAAAATATTTTACCAAAAAAAAAATTTGTCGAATTTTTTTTCGAAAAACGGTATTTTTTGCTATTGAAACTAATAATTTATTTTAAGTATTAAATTAATTAATGGAAGCAATCCTATCCAGTTTCTCATGCAAATCCTCAGTATAACCGATTTTTTTTCCGGCTTAAACTGGAATTTGAACAAAATGAACGAAATTTCTTAAAATGAGAAAGATGGAAGAAAATATTTTGTGCGGTTTATAAAATTATTCCAGTTTTGGGAGAAAAAAAAAAACTTACACTTGTATTCTTTTGCGGATCGTTTAGTATCATCAAAATCATCATTATCATTATTATTACAGTTACCGTTAGTAATGTTATTCTATTTTTCTGAATATCATTACCATTTCTATTTTAAATTTCGAATTATTTTTTATTTAAAATTTTATTGCTTTTTTTCGGGAATTTTTTTTCTACATTGTTGGTAGAATTTAAATAATTTTGATTAAAATTTTTAGAAATTCTATTATCATCCATCCAACATCTTTTTCGATGTTAGTTTTAAATTAGGAATTAGGAATGCATAACTGGTGGTGTGTACGCAGGTAATTTAATTCAATTTATATTATATCAAATATAAATTTCATTTCATTTCAATTCATTTCATTTTAATTTTTCTTTTTCATTATTTTTTCTGCCTTATTCGTTTTCAAAAAAAGAGGAAAAATTTGGAGAACTTGATGGAATTATAAAAATTATAATTTGAAATTTTTTTTTAGATACAGGCAAGCATTTAAAAAAAACTTAGTAAAATTATAATAATTATGACTCAAAATTTTTTTCGTTTTATTTTATTTGATCATATCAAATATATTTTTTGAATAACAAATTAAAATAATTGAAAATTGGAAAAATGTATTTACTGTAAATTTTATTGAAAAACAAAATTTGCATTAAATATTGGATGACTTAAAAAATCATTAAGGAGAAAATTACTATAATATTATTAATCCGAAAGTAATGCATTCAACTAAAAGTTAAATTTAAAAAATTATTTTAATCGAAATTACTACAACAAAATTCAAAATTCAATTAAAGTCATGTAATTAATTTCGAAATAATATTTCCACCATGAAATAATTCTATTTATCGTGCTTTTTCCAAGATCATCCATCTTTTTTCGTTCCCAAAAATAGAAATAAATTTTACTTGTCGAAATTTTTAATTATTTTCATTAAAAAAGAAAAATGGATCTGATGCTAATTATTTTTGACTATTTTTAAATTTATTCCTGAAAAATCGAATAAATTGTTTTTCTTTTCTACACCTGGATAAGTTTTTAGTACAGAGGGATATTTTCGACCTATTAAGTTTTCAATCTTTTCGCCTCTTTTTTTTTTCTAAACACGGTAAAACTGATTTATTCTATACTTTCAAACAATAACTCCAAATATTTATAATTAGAAAAAGTGTTTTGCGGTAAAAGTATTCAAGTATTTATTTTAAATTTCGCTTTTTATACAAAATTATTACCGTTTTATTTCGATTAAAATTTGTAAATTTTTAAATTTTGCTAAAAATATGATAAGAACGGCGATATTTATTTTTGAAATTGTATTATCAAGTAAATGACGAATATGAAGAAACTTGTTTTTCTGAAATACTTTCTAAATTTTGTCAAATTTTTAATTCACTTTTATTATCAATATAAACATTTACACAAGCAAATATCTTCTTTTATAAAAATAAAGAATTATTGAGAATATAAAAATATTCGAATCATTTTTTTTTTTAAATTTGTTTCATCAATTTCCATTGAAAAAATGCGATTTGATTAATTGTCAAGTTTGCTTTAATTATTTGATTACTAAATAATTATATTTTTATTTCAAATATTCATTACTTAAATTATGTACTTCTTTTCTTTTTTTTTTATACATGATAAAATTCATTTTTCAATTTCCTCTCTTCTTGTACTTATTTCAAACTTATCTCAAATTTTTGAATAAATATACATCAAATTGAAAAAAAAAAAAATCGAGTATTCAAAAATCGAATACTCAAAAATTTTTTTTAATTTCAATAGGGAATTTTTAACAAATTTTCTCTAATAGTATCTGTGAATTGCAGAACTCATTTCCAAGACCGGTTCGGATTGTACTTGTATTAAAACCGGAAAGTGTTTTGCAGCGTGCACTCGAAGTGGGTTATCGTGGAATTACTGAAAATTGCAAATTTAAGGTATGCAAAGTTACTGATCTTATCATATCATATCATATCATTACGATCATCTTATCTTTCAGGTTATATTGCATTTACGGGTAGTAGAATCATATATTATACTAATCGTTAAAAATGATCATTAAATTTACTGAAAAACATTCATAATATCGTTCATTAAGCTTTTGTGTTATTAATATAGAAAAAAGTTTTTTAGATAGGAACTTCAAGTTTTAAAAACTCGTAAATCATCTTTTTATTCGAACTTGTCATTTCCCCCTGTATGCTGTAATATTTCTTGCATAAACTTCGTTTAAAAAAATTCTGTATTATTAAAAATAAGAATCAAATAATCAATAACTTATCACTTAACCTAAATAAACTTAACATAATCGATAAAAAGATGTTTTTGACGCCTTTATCATAAAATTCGTAATGATGGATATTTACTTGTAATGTTATAATCTGTGAATAGCATAATTATTATTAATTAATTTATAATTTAAAAGTTGTTGAAATAAGTAATTAGCAAAAATTTAAATAATTATAATAAATATAAAGAAATCCAAATTTTGATGAATAATATTGTATTAAGAAAATATCTGTGAATAGTGTATTTATATTAGATTTACTTTTTTTTTTTCTTCGTCTTCTTATTATAATTAGAATTAGAATTATAATTATTATAATAATAATTATTATTTTTATTTTTATTTTTATTCCTATCTTTATCTTTATTTTTATTATTTCAATTCATTTCAAACAGGTTTTCCCAAGTTCATTTCATAGTAATATAAGAAAAATTGTTATTGTGTGTCTTTTTAAGTCAAATAATTATATGTTTATTTGGTAATACAATACTGTATCATTTTATAATGTGTAATATTTTATGAATTTCATTCTGTTTTTAATTATTATTAATTACTATCACTAAGATATTATGAATTTATAATCAGATTGATATCCATTATAACATTATTTAAATAGTTTGATAATATATTCATATCTCGGTAATTAATTTTTTAATTGGATAATTACTGTAAGTCATGACTGGCACTATTATCATTGCATAAAATAGTGGTATACTTAATTTGAATAACCAGTTTATTACGCTTTTAATGTGTATTAATGAATTGCGAGAAATATTGGCTAGTAAAAAGACAGAACTTAAAATTAAATTTAAATTACTTATTAACTCATTTTGATTTTTCTTTCTGTTTTCAAATATTATTTCATTTCGCTTTTCATGATATTTTTCTGGAATCACTAAATTTTTGGATTCAAAAAATAAGAAATGAAAACAAATGTAAGAAAAAAGCAATCAGTGGATTTTTATAATAATTCCAATTTTTAAAATGAAAAGATCAAAATATCGCTTTGCTGATTTCATTAAGTTTATTTAGGCTAAGTAATAAGTTATTGATTACATGATTATTTTTAGTATAGTGATAAAATTTTTGAAATTTATCATGAATTTTATAATGAAGAGATCAAAAATATCTTTTTGTCAAAAAAAAATACAGAAGAAAAAAAAACGATTATTAAATTCATAATGATTATTAATGATTAATAAATTTACAGAAAGTGATTATTAAGTTCTTAAATAATTTTTATAAAGGAATGATTTTAATTTTTCAAGTTTATTCAGGCTAAGTAATAAGTTATTTCTAATATTATGGAGTTTATTTACAAAAATTGTTTAAGGAATGTAGTCACATGCAGGGGAAAATGATAATAAGTTCGAATTAGAAAAAAACTGAAAATTAAAATTCTGAAAACTCTAACAGTATGATAATAAAATTAAATGAAGTGATGTTTTTTAACTTTTTCTCCACATTTGGAAATTCTTTTTCTTATCTTTTTATCATTGAAAAGTTTTTTTTCTTTTTTTAAAAAAGTTAAACTTTATTATTTATCGTTTTGCTGGCAAAATTGTTAAATAATATATGTAAGAATTCCGAAATTGATAGCATTGACAAATTACGATTTTATTTTATTCGAGAATAGAAAGAAATGATTTTTCTTTTCATTGTTTAATTGCAAAAATTTTTAAAAATTTTTCGTTACTCAAAAATGAAAACAATTAAATTTTCACTTCAAACCATCTTTTCAAATTCCTTCCGTTTCATCTCAATAGCAATTATTCACTCCATTCCTGTATTGATGTTGGAATTTTGATTTTTTTTTTTTTTTTTCATTTAACAAACCTGCTTTTTTTTTTCTTTTGTCCCATACTTCATTTCTCGATTTGCAGTTTTCTCGCCCCAATAACTGCTTAAAAAAACTCCCGAATAATTGATATGGGAGGAAGGGAGAAAATATTGGAAAGAAAATGGAAAGTATTTCCATTCCTTCATTTCATCTTTTACAGTTTTAATTTCTCTTCCATTTAAGTGAAATTGAAAAAAAAAAAGTGACTGAGAAAAGATGGAACTAGTGATAAGGTGTTAAAAAGATAAAATGAGTCTATTTTTGCAAGAAAAAAAAGGAAAAAAATTTTCGAGAAAACAATTTTTTCTTTTTTCAAATAAACCGAAAATAAATCTAATATCTATCGATGTTTTTCTTTTAATCATTTTATGAAACATTGAATCGTTGCAAAAATATATTTCTTTATTTCTTTCGTTTCTTTGCTTTATTTGTTTTTATTTTTTACTTTTTTTTTCACGAATTAATCTTTTAATTATCTCATTTAGGAAACTAAAAATTCATTTTTTGTCATTTTTAAAATTGTTGAATATTTTCGAATGTTGAAAGTATTTAGAAAAATAAGTAAAAGTGTTATTGTGACAGTGCAATATGATAAAATATTTGGAATTGCATAAAATATTGCGAATTAGATGGCATATAAGACTATAATAGTTTACGGTATTTTTGTTACAGTATCTGAAATAAATATACTGTAGCAGCAATGTATTTTAGCACTGTGAGTTATACAGTGTCAAAAAACATAATGTTATGTACTTAAAATATATGATATGTATATTTTAGTAGAGTTATATAAAAACAGAAATGAAAGTTTCAAAGAAAAAGAGCAATTTTCATTCATTATTGTTATGTAAAAATTCTTTCCAATCCAGAAATACCGGAAATATCGGAATTCCTGTTATTCATGAATGAATGTAATTTCATATCTATCTTTTTTTAATCTATTTTGTTGTTTGATAAAATCTGATCGAAATACTTGAATTTGTAATTCGTCAAATAATATTGATTATATAATTTTTGCCTTCATTTAAATTCCTTTTTAAATATTTTACGGTTCGTTTTTTTTTTTTCTTTTTTTCAAACTACGATTTAATATAAAGCTTTCATTCTTCATTTCTATTTTGTATTTTTTACTTTTTCTTTTCAAAATTTCAACACGAAATTTTGCCAATGAAATATTAGGTGAATTCATTTGTTAAAAATATTTATTAATTATTTTTATATTGAAGCAAAACTTGAAACAATGAAATATTGAAGAATTAATTAATTAAATATAAAAATTAAATCTAGTGATTAATTTTTCTGTCTTTTCTTTCTTTTTCTCGACATTATATTTGATTATTTCATAATTTTCGCAAAATTATTTGTTATAATTTAAGCATTTAATTTAATTTTTTATACCGATCGACTATATTTGTTAATTAATTTCAGGTGTTAATTTGCCAGAGTTCGCTGGAACTCCGCCGCTATATTGGGCCAGATTGTTTGACGATGGATGTTGGTGGTGTACTGAAATATAATCATTTAGAATGGGTTCAACATCGTATGGTAACCTGTTTTTCTAGTTTTATTATTATTATTTTTAATGGTACTAATGGTAGTAATTAATGAAAGATGAAAATTATTCCTTTTTTTTCGTCTTTTTTTTTTCGGGATATTCACTTTTTTTTCAAGAAATTCACGTCTCCTCAAGATATTCACATTTTTTTCACTTTTTTTTTTTTTTTTTTTAAAATTTTGAAGGCTAATTACATTTTACAGCATATAGATATATATAATTATTTCCTTTTTCGTCGATCTTTTTCCTGTTTTACAACTCCTAAATTGCCATCAAAATTTACCATGTCATTTCAATATGTTATGCATTGAATATGGTAAAGGGAGAAATATTTTTCAAATATTTTTGAAAGTTAATCAAATTTAAATTATTAAACCATTCGATTTAATTTATCAATCGATTAGAATTTGCAATGTTGCTTTCTTTTTTAAATTCAAAAATTTAAATATATCAATTGAATATTTAAAATGATTTTTAATCCTATCAAATACTTGGTTTAATTTATCGATCGATTGAACTTGCTGATAATTTTTTTCTCTTTTTTTTCTTTTAAATCCAAAAACTTAAATATAAATATAAAAAAAAAGGAAAAAAATTTTGATATAAAGATATGTATACATTTACGGTATGAACAAAAATGATTGAAAAGATTAGTCGTTTCATCAAAATGATAAAAGCATCAGCGAAACTACAATCAATAATCAACATTCATTGAAATTAATAATCATTTGCAAATTCAATATTTAGAACAATTTTTAATCCTTTCAAAATACTAAAAATCAATAATTAATTTATTAATTTGTGAGTTAATTTTATGCAATGTATGTAATTTATTGTAATTTTCATTCATATGTTTATCAAGAATGCTAATTTTTCGAAATTTTATAAGTTTTTATCGATAAATAATTTTATATCTTCATTTATAAATTTTAATTATTCCAAATTCTTCTATATTTATTCCTCCTTCGTTTTCTCTTAAATAAAAATTCTGTAATTCGGATTGAAATAATTATATTATTGTAATGAGAAAATCATTTTACCATTTAAAAAGTATACCGAATTAATGAAAATATCTGATCCTATAAATTAAAATATCCTGATTCTGATTCTATCAATTTCGATATTCTCATCCTGTGAATTATTTAAATTTCAAAAATGAATTTAAAAACTTAGGTAATCCTTCCCAGCATTTTAACTATTTGATGGGACATAATTTTTTTCAGGATATCGAACGGATGAAATCATCCGCAACCGTAATTGCTCAATCATTGAGCGAATTTGGTCGTTGCTTGAAAGAAACCGAACTTCCTAATGATGTCGAGACAACGGCGAGAATTCTCGAGATACAAACTGCGGAACGTGATGCTATAAAGGTTATTTATTATCAATCATGTTTTTTCCGTATTTGCAAGAAGAATTCCGGATTTCGGTGCGGAAAAGATTCAGTTCCATCTTACAGATCTGATTTTTGTGCTAGATTTTTTCCGTATTTGCAGGAAGATTTCCGAATATCCATACGGAAAGGATTATCATTGTTACGACATGTCAGACAGTTGGATGTTAAACCGGAACATGAACAACTTAGTCCAACCAGGTAATTTTTTATTTAATCTATTTCGTGATTTCAAGTACTTTAATATTGTAATATTTTCGAATTAATAGGAAAGATTCCTTTATATTGCTTTTAAAATTAATACTAGGTAAATGACAGTACTAAGCTTAATTTTGCTCGAAAAAAAAAGTTCTTTTTTTTTTCAAAACTTTGTCCATTCGAATTTTTTTTTTTTTGTTCGTTTAAATCTGTTGTTACAATTTAAAAAAAAATAATTACTGAAATTTAAGTTTTTAACTTAGCTGGGAAATGACAAATTTTATTATTTATTTGCTTTTTTTTACTATTTCTAAACTTCTTTTACTTGATAAAATGAAATTTAAATGTAAGTTTTGGAATGGAGATTATTTCATTGAATTGTTGGGTTATGGAGAAATGGCTCTTTCTGCCTAAAAATAAATAAATCAATTTAAAATTAGATTCATTTAAATTTAAATTAATACAAAAAAATGAAAATATATAGGAAATAAATATAGTAGTGCATATATATAAGCAAATGCGTACACGTACATACACACGTACACGCACACATACACGTATATGCACACGTATGGACTTGTTAAATTCATTCTCGAAACTTTTCATAATATTTGTCAAGATATAAAGGTTATTTACCCTTCCGTTAAAACGTCTGCAAACGTGAAATTATAATCAACTTTTTGCAACAAATCTGTGCACATTTTCAACTATTTAATTATCACGTTTAATTTATCCATTAATATGATTGATAATTCGATTGATGATTTTCAATAATTACAGAATCTATTCATAATAATTACATAATTATAATTTAATAAATTCGCATAAATTTAATTTTAAATTTAAATTTACGCAATTTTACCTAAATTTACGTCAAATATTTTACTTTCGGAAAATATATAAATAAATGCTTTTATTTTTCCAAGACTTCACAATGTAACAGCAATCGAAAGAATGCTTATACAGTTGGAAGAAACGGAACGAAGTTTTGATACATTTTGGATGAAACACGAGAAACGTCTTACGCAATGCTTGAAGCTTCGACGATTTGAAGATTCATTTAGGAAGGTAAGCTAATCTTCTAATTATATTAATTTCATTAATTGCAGGAATGAATTACTCATTTCTAATTACATCATTCATTTTTAAAACTCGAATTCAAAGTTTTCAAAGTTGCAAGTTAAAAATCTAAGAAATTTATTTGCATAATTAATGAGAAAACAAGTGATTCTTATGTTGTACAATTTAAAGCTGTAGTTGAGAATCTGAAAAATCTACTTGCAAAATTAGCGACAGAAGGGATAATTTTTAATTCCGCTTTCAAAGTTGTTATCGAGAATGAAGGAATATCTCTCATTATCACTAAAATCAAACTATATCACTAAATCAGGACGATTGGAATAGCACTAAATCACTAAATATCACTGGATCAAAGCGGTTCAAAATGAACTAATAAGTTTGAATATCACTAGATTTGAAATTCCGACTGAGAATCTAAGTGATCTATTTGTAAGACTAATTGAGAGAAGGAATAACTTTAATATTACCGAATTCAAAGTTATAATCGAAAATCTAAGAGGCATACTTGTAAGACTAACAAGTTAAAAATTTTTAATATAACTTTTAATACCACCGAATTCAAAGTTATGATCAAGAATCTAAGCGATATACCTTGTTAGCAAGACCAACAAGGTAAAAGTTTTTACTTAACTTTTAACTTTTTTGCTATGTCTTAATAAAATTTCGAGAAAGAAGAAATAATTCTTGTAAGTGGTTAAAATAATAAATTACTGATGTATTCTGAAGTAAATAGAAGATTATGAATTTTCAATATTTCTACATTACTATCATCCATCATTTTTTCAATCGTTTCCTTTTGACATTTACTTTTACTATAACTTTTAACTTTTCTTACTAAATTTTAGTAAAACTTTGCCAGAAGCTGTCTATCAAACAGTTATCTATTCGAATTATCTTGTTTTATCACTATTGATCAGTCCGAAAATGTCGAATTCCGTCTTTTAAACTCGTATATTAGTTGTAGTAGAATATTTTGTGGAAATTTAAATTCTCATTCTTTTCATCTATATTTCTCCATTTTTATCTTCTTCAACCTTGCTTTTCAATCTTACTCATTTTCTTTCCGATCTGTCCTTTTAATTTGCCGAAAATTTTAAAAATGGTTCAAATCGTATCATTTGAATGCTACTACATTGTTCTGATTAAAAAAGATTTTTATCACTTTACAACTTTTCTGTTCAATTTACACATTATCATCCATGATTGATTAATTAATTTCTAAATAATTAAACGATATTCTTTTAAATGAAAAAAAAAAAATTTTTTTTTTTTAGCTAATGAAAAGATAATTGAAACATTGTAAGATAGTAGAGATTTTTTTCATTAATTATCCTTTAATTATTTAGCGATCATTATTATTTTACCGATTTCTAAAGATCTAATCTTATTAAAAATTTTTAATTTGAATAATTGCAATAATTATGTTTTTTAGTAAAGCATAATTATTTGCATAAATGATGATTCTAAAATGAGCAGTAAAAAATCTTATGATATTCCAGGAAACATCATTTCTGATTCCTTCCAGAATCTTCTCTAATCTCTCAGAATGCGCTTAATCGTTTTAGAATCTTTGCCAAAAAATTAATCAACGAAAATTACAATGAAGCAATCCTTTCTTTTTTTTTCTTTTTTTTTTGATATATCAAAGGAATTATATGAATACTTTGGCTGAATGATGTAATAGGCCAAGTTGAAAGTCAATTGAAAATGATAAGTGCCTAATAGAGAAATGAAATAAGTTTCTGGACAATCCATTTTTATTCAATGCAAATTGCTTTTATCAGTTTAATGATGCATCGATATAAATAGAACAGATGAAAGGATAATGATGATAATGATGATGATGATGATGACGATGATGATGATAATAATAATAATGATAATGATGATGTGACCCTTCTTCTGTCCACTTCATGGTCATTCTTTAGTTTTAATTCTCCTCTCTAAATGTCCTATAACATTCACATTCTTTCAAATAATCTTATCAATCACTTAAATATTTTCAAAATTTAGCATTATCTCTAAATTACTAATCTAACCTTATACCATTCATCATTTCCTTTTAACAATTAATTGCAACTATCAATTTATTAGTGACATGACATTATATGACCAATAGATATGATAGCTTATCATGTTCGACTATCAGTAGTAATCTCATTATTATACTTTTAATAATTATTATAGGTTTCAATAAGATGAACTGTTTGTGAGTTTGTAAAACAATCAATAAAATATTGATTAAGAATTATGTAATTCTTAAAAGTAATCTGCTTTTACTAATTAATTTTACTATTACATTTCTTAATAAGTATCATAGGGTTCAATAGGACGAACTTGTTCATAAATTTGTAAGCAATCAATAAAATATGATTAAGTGTTATGTATTTCTGAGATATAAGCCTATTTTCCAGAAGAAATAGAAAAAATTATTGTGCCCTAAAAAAAAAAAAAAAAAAAAAAAAACTTATTTGAGAGCTTAACATTTTCAACATTTTCGAGAAACTCATTGATAAGAGAGAATGACATTGTGTCAAAGCTCTTGGTTTGTCATTTGAAAGACAAATAATCGAAAATTTTTCCCTTTAATTTAAAAAAAAAAAAAAAGAAAAAAAAAAAGAATTCTATTTGCTTATTTTAATCATTCATCCGAGAAGAAAATTTATTGGAAAGAATTTGTAATCGATAATGAAGAAATAAATGAATAGATTTCATTTGCCATCTGTTCAAATTATCTTTTTTTCTTTTTCTAATTTGATTTATATTATTAATTATAGGATGGAAGTAGCAGCAATTTTATAATCTTTTCATATTTCCAAATTTCCACTTCAAATACTTTTCGAGAATTCTCGAATTAAAAAAAGACAGATATTTCATATAAATTCACAAATATGTTCCTATCAAACTAGACATTTCACTAAATTATAAAAAATGAATAATTTTGTCATTTTAATGTAAATATATTTGAAAAAAAAATTATCCGATGAAGCAATATTATTTAAAAGTGGAGCTTTTTATAATTTTTGAAGAATGCATATTATTTTAGGATTTGTAAGCATCATAATTACTCGTCAAAGGTTAAAGGTTATTGTAAATTTGCAGGGAACAGTGAATATTTTTTGATAAATACTGCTGAAAAAATGTTTGTAATTAGTAAAATTTCATCGGAATATATATAATTTAATTATTATTATTATAGCTGCAATCAGCATTTGCAAAACATATGATTCATTTGGAAGAGCATCGAGAAGTTGGTGATGGCCCGGAAAAAGCTGAACAACTGGCTCAAGCACACGCTGAATACTGTCAACAAGCTATGGTATTTCTATTTGATTACTGTAATCATTATACTTACTGTAGGATAGTTACTATATAACATCATTTGAAGCACATATTACAAAAAAAAAATAAATAAATAAAGAAAGAAAACAAATAAAAATGTATTCTTTATATAATTTTGATAGCAATTATGAACCTACGAAAATATGACTTTAGTTAGAAAAAAATATAAAATTATGAATGGCATAGGAATATTTAATTAATTAGAATTATTATTTTCACTCATTAAGTTTATTATTTTTATTCATTAGGCTTATCATTTTTACCAAGTTATTTTATGGATTCATTATTGTTATTATTATTATTGCTAATTATTATCCATTGTAATAATAATATTATAACATTATTACAGTCTTATTATTTGCTATTATTACTACTATTATTTTCATTATTATCATTATCATTGTCATTATCATATCATTTATATCATTAACTCCTATCAATTACATTATATTTTTCTGTTCTTTTACAGGCATAATATTTATTTTAGTCATTTCTTGAATTGCACATTCATAAAAGGAATATTCATTAATTATTTATTATTCGCATAAACAATTTACTCATTAACATTAGCTTCAATCTTAAATTATTTATTATTTTCGCCTACTAAATTTAGGGCTCAAAAGTCTTTCTCTTGAATAAATTTTAATAAAATAATTAAAAAATAATTTTACTTTTTTTCTTAATTACCTATGCTAATTATAAGTTTCGATCATTAATATATTATTTTTCTGAATTTTAGGAGGACGTGAATGGCGCACGTTTATTACGTGATGAAGGACAAGAGCTAATCTCATCACAAGATGTTGAATTAACAGCAAGTTTACTGCCAAAATGTGATGAATTAGATCGAATGGCTGATGCATTAAGTGGCGCACTTGAACGACGTGGCCAAGTTTTACGTTTAAGCAAAGATATGCATCAACAAATATATGCGGTAATTTATTGGCCTAGCCTAGTCTGAAACAATCTAATTTTAGGCTATAATAACGGCTATTTCAGTACATTTTAGGCTATGATAATAGCGATCATGCAAATTTTTCCTTAAATTTACATCTATAATTGCTTTAAATTTCTTTAAATTTACATCTCTCTCATTTCCTTATTTTATTAATAATTTTCTCAGAATGACTTCAAGAAATTGCATTTTGATTGATAATGGAAGCAAAATATTTCTTGAATGGTGACTAAATTAATTGAAATTATTATCCATTAATCGAGAAATTTTGCGAGTTTCGTCGCACTTCCATTCTTCTGACATTCTCATAAGGATAAATCATTTAGTAAAATTATCGTTCAAATGGATTCTGAAATGAAATTATATTTAAAAACAATTGATAAAAGATCGAAAAATAAGCAAAAGCAGATGTATAATAAAAAAAATTTCAGTGATCATTGATCAAAGATAAATTTGCAAATTTAAATTAAATTGAAAGAATCGATTTGAGTTAAATTGAAAATTTATAATAGATCAGATTTAAATCAAATTGACAGAATGAATGAAAAGAAAGCAAAATGTGATAGGATGGGAATAATTTGCTAAATTCATTATATTAATTAGCAAAATGAAGCAGAGATTAATGTTTCGATAACTGTAATGGCATTCATTGCTTCAGATATATTATAAATTATCTGCCATTCATACAAATTTGTTAAAAACCAATGATAATTAATTTCAAATTACATGCAAATATGTCATTTATTCAAACGTGGATGCGTGAACATGTATACGTATATTTTATGCATCTCACGTATATTAAGGAGAAGTATCTGTAGAAGGATATTATCCGTAGTATCGGCAGATGGATAGATAACGTGTGCGCTAACGTGCTTACGTCGAAAAACGTGTATATGTATATGTCGAATGTGTCCAAATTTTGCAATCTCTTAATGTATTAAGAATTTAAATACAAGTAAACATGTTTAAATATAAGTAAACATGTGCATATCGAACGTGTCCAATGTTTGCAATCTCTTATATGTGTTTAAGAAGAAGTAAGCATAAAGTGTACTTCTTCCTATAATTTTTAAATTGGTTCTAAACCTTCCAAATGACGTGAGATTCTCTAAAAGACGTGAAGAAGCCATCTGTTCCATCTGGCTAATGACAACGAATCTTCAAGAAGCTTCGAAACCTTTCAACTTCTCAAGTATTCCGTAAATGAAGCTTTTCAAGGACTCCTTCATCCAACATCCAGTAGTAATTACTCTTAACAGACTTTAATGCATGAATTTGTTGATATGCAAATTATCGAAAATTATTGTAATTCCTTTTAAATATTTGAACAATCAATGAATGACTTAAATAGAAATCTTGAATAGAATTTATTTCGATTAATTATAATTCATTGAATTTCTTTTTGAAAATATTATCAAGAAAATGGACCTTTTTCCTCTCTTTTTCATAAATTTTTAAATAAAACTTGGCAAATTTTCATACGGAAAAAAATTACCGATTTTTATTTTATTTTTTGTTAATTAATATTTTCCAAATTTTTAAATTGATTTTGGAAAATTTTTCCAAATTTTCAAAAATATAAAATAAATAATTCAAAATTTATAATTAATTTTGATATTTTATGTAGAGTTTTAAAACTAAATGATATCTTTGTTAATTGCTTTTCTATTTCATTTAATCATACTTTATTGGAATAATTTAATAATTATCTATTTCAACAATAAATATTTTAAATATTTGTTAAATATACATTTCTAAAAGTTTTAGGCGAATAATTGGTGTCATCGTGGTGTTGAACTGTTGACAACAATACCGTATGATTTTACAGTAGGTAATGCCACCAATGCATTAACAGCCGTTGACAAATATATCGAAGAAGGCGAATTATTAAAGGTTGATGATTTCTTGATAGGGTGACAATGAAGAGATAACGTGATATGATATTATCACTTCTTGTCAGTTAGTGATTAGTTTGGCAGAATAACCAATTTCAGTTTGCTCATTCTATCATTTTTATTGATTCGGTTATGCAAAAGTATTGTTAAATGTGATATTTTAGTGATTAATATTTTATTAAAATAATGTTAACCTAACAGAATATACTATAGTATCGTAGTGGAACTTACTGTATTAGTGGTGGGATTGGTTGTAATATCGTTAATCAGGTTTACTGTATTCGTAATGGAACTTGTAGTAACGTAAGCTGATTTAATGATACAAAAATATTGGTCAATTGTGATATTTTAACGATTAGTATTTCGTTAAAATAATGTTAACCTAATATAACCATACTGTAATATCGTAACAGAACTTACTGTATTCATGGTAAGATTAGCTTTAGCATCGTAATTACAGTTAACCGTGTTTATAATGTAACGTATTATCGTATTGTAAATGGAACTTACTAAATTATCATTCTAATTTTAATTAAATATATTTTCAGTTGGATACTTTTAATAATGGGTCAGATTTGAATAAATTGATAATGCTAACTACAACTGATACATCGACATTACTTGCACAGGTAATTTTATTGACATCCAATTTTAGAAAATCAAACAAAAAATTTTTTTTAAATTTGTAAGCGAATGAAGTTTTGAAGTCTAAAATTATTGCATTTTAATGACCAATTTGAATAAATGATAATGTAGAAATGTGTAAATTTCCTTTGAAATTGAACCAGGGGGATTTTCCTGGTACTTCATTTACAAATTTTGGATTATTTTTTTTTTCTTCCAAAATTATAATTGGTAATTTTATTAAACCAAATTTCATTCTATAATTGTAATTAGTGATTTTACTAAATCAAATAACATTATTTTCAGTATTTCTAATATTATTTAATCATAATCTATAAGAGAGATGAAGAAAAAAATTTTACTAATGAATAGAATTAATTTTGCATACTTCTGTTACTTCATGAATAAGATTATAAATTCTACTAAAAAAATCAAATTAGAATGAAAAAAAATTTTTGCTCTATTACATAAATATATTTTATATTATTCTGTTTATTAAATAAATTTTGAATTAGTAATAACTTTTTGAAATTTATAAAGTATTTAATAACGTTCAAAAATTCACGGAAATTAAAAAATTAATAGAATAATTAATAACAAACAAAAAATCGAACAATTTTATATTATCGAAAAAAGCTAGAATGGCTAAGAAATACAAAACATTTCAAAAAAAGAAAAGGGAAAATAATCGAAAAATATTTGAATAAAGAAATGAGAAACGAAACAATCTTTTTTAAAGCATTTCATGTGAAAAGCAAAATGGAAAAAAATAATGTATTCATTTTAAATCAGACGAATGATGGAAGAATTTAAGTTTGTTTTTCCTTTCCAGAAAATTCTTTTATTCATTTTGCAAAAGTTTACAATTATTAGTTACTCAACTGAAAACTATTTGATAAATTAGTCGAATTTATCATTGATATAATTGGCAGTATGCAAATATTCTAATGAGTTATCAAAGGATATGATAGTACGTGAAAACAGTTCAAAAAATAGCAAATTTTCATATGATATAATTTAAACTTGCTAAATCTTAGGTTGCGGAGCGTATTGATGATATGAGACTCTTAAGCATTTCTCGACGTGATGCTTTACGAAAGATGGCATTACGTGAGGTGCGAAAACCACCGGTTCAGGTTGTTAGTCCGGAAAAATTACCGTACTCTAATGGTGATAAAATTTGCTCGATGAGTGATAACACGAATTCAATTTCAGCATCACCCACTAAAGTACCATTTTTATTTACGAAATATTTTATTTTGATTTCATAACATATTTTTCAGTATGTTTGATATTTTAACCGTAAATACGTGTATTAGGCTATAAATTATACGCCATAAACGTATATCACGCTAACGCATATTGCGTATTTTGCGCTATGAAAGAAGTAATATGTGTTTGTTACGTACGTGTAAGATACACGTAAGATACGCATCGATACTTTGATTCTGTATTTTGCATTCCTTTTTTGCCTTTCAGAGCACATAAAGAATTTTTAAAAAAAAGTTTAATTCATATATTTCATTAATAATTATTACATTTCAACCCTAAAATCTTTGTCTAATGAATATGCATCTATTTTCTCCCTCTCCCTCTCTCTCTCCTTCCTTCTCTCTTTCCCTTTCTATCCATTCTGTGATGATTAAAATAATTTTTAAAAGAAACATTAAATTAAAAATGCATGAATAAAAATCAAAAAAACAATAATATAAAATAATAATAATTTAACATACGAAATTTTCATTTTTTTAAAATATGTTCAATTTCAAATTTCTTAAATTTTCGATTTTCAGAAATTCTTCAATTTGATTCATCAAATTCAATAGCAGTATGAATTTCAATTGTATTATAAAAATATTCTTACTTTTTCTTTCTTAGCGAATATTTATAATTTTCGGCGCCTATAATTTACTCCATATGTATAATAGAACTGGTAAATATCTTTCAGTAAAATTGCGTCAAAATTATTTCGCAAATATGTTTTGCTTAAATTACTTCCGCAAATCGATAAATCTTTTTGAAAATATCCGCCTTTCTTATTCTACTACAAAGAGACTAATTTGCAAAAGAATCTCAGCAATATTTCCATTTGTTTTACGATTGTTTCTTCTCTTCTAAGCGACAATTCTCTTTTTTTTCTTTAATTTTTTTTTTTTTTTTTTTAACCATCCAAAATAAATTAAATTCAATTTTAATTTTTTAAAAGTTTTTTATTTTATAAGTCAGTAAATTTCGAAATTTGTCATTAATTTTTGCGACTTTTTCTTCTTTTCCATGCCATGATTTTTTTCTTTTTTTTTTTTCTTTTTTTGTTTTCTCTTTTTAACAATTGAAATTAAATTAAATTAAATTTTAATTTTTCAAAAGTTTTTTTACTTTGTAAGCTGATAAATTTACAGTGTATAGATTGATTTTTTTTCTCTTCTCGATAATTGTTTTTTTAAATAAATTTTTCAAAAAATTTTGCAGTAATTTTTTTAATAATTACTTTGTTTATTTATATTTGTAATTATTTGTTTGCTTCTTCATCGTTTCATTGTTTTGCGTATTAAAACTAGTAATTGGATACAATTGATATATTTAAAAAAAAAAAAAAAAAAAAAATGTAATCTGATAGTTTTTAATTCTAGCTCGTTTAGAAACTTAAGTTTTATTTATCAAACAAAATATTTATCGAATCATTTGTTGATATTTAATTTCATTTTCCCTTTTATTCTGTTTATTGATTAAGTAATCATTTAAATCATTTTTTACTTGCTTTTTTTTTTTAACGTTAATCTATTTTAACATCCTCAATCAATATTTATCATTAAATTTTTTTTCTTGTCAATAACATAATCATCCATCAAATTCGATTTGAAAGTTATGTTTTCTCTTAAATTTCACTTACAATCATTTTTTATCTTTAATGAAGAGATCGTTTGGTTTAGCTTATTGACGTCACAGTTTTTTGGAAAATTGTAAATTTTACATTCTTTCAAAAAATTTTGACAATTAATTTAAATTTGAGGAAAAGTATGTACATATATTTTTTTGCAATGAATATAAAATAAAAATGTTACTGTTAAAATATAAAATTTAATTTTAAACCTTAAATATTAAGATTTAGTTCTAAATGAAAAAATGATATGAAATTTGATATTTAATTACTCCATTCCATTTGTAATAAAAAAAAAAAAAGATTAATCAAATTATCGATATCCGTTTGTCTATTGATTTAAGGTTTTTATTATTTTTTTCTTTTTTTCATGAATAAATCTATATATTAATAGAATTAAATTTAATATTTTCATTTCATTTATTTCATTTTTCCCAATTTTTCTTCTTCATTTAAAACTAGGTTTTAGTAATTAACATTTGAAATTAAATTTGACATTTTAATTCCATCTATTCCTTCCTAATTTTTCTTTTCATTTAATTATTCTATTCAATTATTTTAATCTGTTCCATTTGTAATTTATTCATAATTTTTCTCTTCCATCCAACTCCTTCTCCCTTCTTTTATCCTTTTCAATATTATTTATAATAATTTTATTTATTTGTTTTTCCCTCATTTTTCTTTTTATTTAATTATTCTATTTCATATTAATTTATTTATATTCTTTTTCATTCTCCTTTTTTTACTCTCCTCTTCAGTACTGTTATTTCTTTCAATTTGTTATTTTTCTGAATTAGTTAATTTAAAAAGAGAAAAAAAATAATTCTTTTTTTTTTCTGTTACAACTTTCCACTGTCTTCTACAACTTTCTATTACTTTTTCTACTATTTTCTTCTTGTTTCTGTTACTTTCTACTACTTTTTCTTTATATTTCTACTACTTTCTATTGCTTTCTACTACTTTTTCTATTATTTTCTGCAAAAAATTTTTCTTGCAAAAAATAATAGAAAAATATTTTTTTTTTTTTTTTTTTTTTCATTTAAATTGCAATTGTCCTGTGAAACTTGCTGACCAACAAATATATTTGCAAAAGAAATGTATTTTAAAATAAGGTTTAAAACAAGAAATTAGATTGTAAGTTTAAGAGTAACATTGTCATTATTGTCATCGTTATCGTTATCGTTGTTGTTATTGTTGCTATCATCGTTGTCGTTGTTGTTATTGAAATTATCGTCATCGTTATCGTTGTTGTTGTTATCGTTTGTAGTTGCCATTATCGCTGTCGTTGTGATGTAATGAATATGAGGGAATATTTTTGTATTGATATGGGAGGGAGATTTTGGATAATGAAATTAGAAGGAATTGGTAGGAAGAAAAGGAAGGGAAAAAGAAATGAAGAAGGAAGAGAAGGAATGAGAAGAGGAAGAGGAGGAGGAGGAAGGAGGAATTCTATCGATCAAACTTCAACTTCAAGTTCTTACTTTATCTCAACAACTTCAAACCTCTCTTTTTTCTTTCTTTTGCAAATTATTCTCGGTAATTAACAAAAAAAAAAAAAAAAAAAAAAAAAAAAATGCATTTTACTATTTTTTTTCATTTTTCATTTATATATTCCGCTTATATATTTAGATTTAGATTTATATACATATGTATATGCATCGATGTGATTTTAATAATCAAATAATAATAATTAATTTAATCAAAAATCTAATTTCCGATAGTTTTTAGGATTTAATTTAGCTTTATTGTGTGTGAAGAAATCATATAGATATATATCTATTCGATATTTGGATTAAAATTTTAAAATTTTTGATGAAAAAGTTTCCTTTTTTTTTTTTTTTTCTTTTAGATATTCGAATAACATGAATTGGAAAATGATGTAAATAAGAAGAATCTTATTGTATATGAATATATTCTTAATGATTGAATAATAATAATTGAGAATTATTTTACAAATATTGCATATATGAATTAATTTTTAATTAAGAATTTGATTTCCATCATTTTTTGAGATAATAAATCCGTTTTATTTATATATTCAATCATAAATATATTATATCTATTTGATGTTAATATTGCAAAATTTGAAATTTTCAGTGAAAAAATTTCAAAAATTTAAAATTTTTCTATAATTTAAAATTGAAAAATTATGTAAATAAAAAGAATGTTGTTGTTGTTATCGGATAAATGTAAGATGTAAATACGAATGATCGATAGCAATAAATAACAAGATTAATGTAATATAAATTAAGTTACTGTAATAGAATTTGAATTGATATTGATTAAAGTATGGAATTATGAAAAAAATATTTTCAAATAAGAAAAGTTTCACGGAAGATTAATTAATTGAAGAATTTTTCTTTTTTTTATAAATATTTTATTGAATATTTGCCTTTAATTTAGTTAATTAAATAAATTTAAAGAGTAAATATTCAATAATTAAATTAATTAATTGAAAAATTAAAAATAAAAAATGATTTAAATAGCGATAAAAGTTTAGCTATTGCTCAGCTTTATCTAATCCTCTCGTTATTTTGAGCAATTTTCATCAATATTGATTAAATTTCAAAAAAAAAGGAGGGAAAAGAAGCGATAGAAGAGGAGAAAGGGGGAGAGAGAGAGAGAGAGGAGAGAGAGATTTAACGGTTTGCAAGCTATCCATTTCATTTTCATTTTCTTTTTTCCTTTTCTTTTTTTTTTTTTTTGAGGAAAGGAAAAACTTTTTTTTTTCATTTCTGTTGATTGCTAGCTCATATCGAGTTTATTGTAGCAAAGATAAAATTTGTATGAAAGAAAAAGAAAAGAATTGAAATAAGAGAAATTTTTTTTTTTTTTTAAATTTTCAATCAATAATTAAAATAAAATTGAATAATTTAAGGGAATTCATAGTAATGTTTTCAAGTAATAATCTAATTTATATTATATTTTTATATTTCGGTTCAGATTTCTTTTTTTCCTTTTATTTTTTTCTTTAAAACTATTTCTTTGGAAATTTTTTTAAAATAAAATTTCAAATTTTAATAGTTTTAATTTTGATTTATGCATGGTAATATGTGCTTGAAATTGGTGACAATTAAAGAAAATCGAGAAATATTATCGTCTAATTGATGAATTTTTATTATATTTTTACTTATTTACTTATTTTTTGATTATATTTCAATTATTTTATTTTCTATCGTTTATTTTTATTATTTATTTCCTTGTTTGCATATATTAAATATAATCAATATATATAATATAATAGCTTTAGTTAATTTTATTCGCTAGATATTATTTTTGATTCCGGATTTTAAACATTAAGTCAGATTTTTATTGGGTAGAATTACTTTAGGCCAAAATAGTGTTATTAATTTATGTTTTTTTTATTTAATTTATACTAAATATCACTTTAGGCTGCGAATTGTAGATATTACTTTAGATTTTTGTTGGCTAGGCCGCGAATTATAGATATTACTTCAGATTTCACTTCAATTTATTCCAGACTTTTATTTCAAATTTTTATTAGATAAGTATTATTTTAGTTTTCCGATTCTAAATATTGCTTCGAAAGTTTACTTCAAATGATTGCTTTAAATTTTTATTAACTGGATGTTGATTTAGTTTCCAGATTTTAGATATTAAGTATTATTTTAATTCTTGGATTTTAAATATTGCTTCAGAGTTTACTTCAAACTATTACTTTAGATTTTTATTGGCTAGATATTATTTTAAGCCTATCAAAAAGCTTTCACATTATTAGAACTTATTTTATTTTCCTCGCGTTATATTTATCTTTTTTTTTTGTTTGTATTTGTTGCGTTTATGATGTAAAAAACCTACAGGATAAGATAATCGCTTGGGAAAATGATCAAACGTCAGGTGTTTCATTTATCAATGAGGTCAAAGAGAAGACCGATTTATGGGTCAACTAGAGAGTTCAAATCTAGCAGAAGTACCACTCCTACTAATTTTCTGGATCATTCAAATGAACCATTAATGCATCTTGTTGATGAAACTTGCATCGATGAAGATGTGACGAGAAATGAAGGGCATTTCAAAAGGGTCAGATATCGTTCATTTTTGAATTTTGATGAACGAAGAAATGATTTCAATTTTGCAAATTTAAATTGATAAATTTGAAATTTGAATTCTTAAAAAATCTTGTATTTGACAATAGGAAGTCGTTATGCATTGTAAAATATAATTCAAGGACAGTAAACGGATGAAAAATTGGTAGAAAAACCGTTCTTTTTTTCCTTCTTTTTTTTTTTTGAAAGATATTATTATATGAAATTGAAGGCCAAGTATCGTACCTCAGTCTTTTATTTTTTTTTTTCTTTTTTTGGCTTCAGAAATTCAGTTGTGGTCTGTTATATTTAGTTTTTTTTTGTTTTTGAGAAACTTTTCAAGCGGAAATCACTTAGAAATGAATAGCGAACCTTGACCCTTTTAATAAATCAAATATTACTTTTTTTTTCTTTTTTTTTTTGAGACGTTAAATGAAGTTACCATCAATAATTTTAATCAACAAATTAGTCAGGCGGAATAAGTTTTTTTAATGTTATAAGAAATTTATATAAGATTTTTTGGAGTATATAGTTGGAAAACTTTTCCAAAACTTTTGTTTCCTTTTTTTCTCTATTTAAAAATTGGAAAAAAAAAGGGAAAAGATTAAGTAATAATCAATGATCATTCAAATGGTATGAGAAATAATGGGCTCATTTATTGATTTATATATAAATGTAATATTAATTAATTAATTTTGAAATATTTTTTTATATTGCAATTTTGCAGATATTAGCAAAAAATAGTAAACGAAATAGTATTATGCTATCTTAACTATTTGCATTTTGATGCTAAGGAAAAAAAGAAAAAAAAAAAAAGAAAGAAAAATGAAAATTTTCAAAAAGATGCCAATCATTCTTTGGATATCATTGGTCGTTTTATTTCAAATTTATACATTTTTCAAATTTATCTCCAAATTCCGATCATCTGTCTAACAAATCTTAGTCATTTCAAATAGATTTCAATTAATTTACCTTTTTTCCCACCTTATCTCGCTTCATTCTCCGTTATATTTCATTTTGATTTTCCTCGTAATAAAAAAAAAAAAAAAACAGCCAAAAAAACTAGCAAGATTAAATAATACAAAAAGTGAAAGAAAAAAGCAAAAATTAAAAAAAAAAAAGTTGCATTTTGTAACGTTTCAATGATTAAACTATTATTTTGTTTGAAGAATTTTATTCGCTTTTTTTTTCTTCTCATTCTAATGTAACAATTCAATTATTTTTTAACAAAAAAAATTCTTTTTGACATTTTTTACATTTTTGGCTAAAAGATAATTCAATTGTTCTAATATAATGAAAAGAAAAAGATGCAAAATAAAATTCTTCAAACAGAATGATAAATTAATTATTGAAATCTTGCGAAATATATCTTTTCTTCACTTTTGCTTTTTTCTTTCATTTTTCATTTTATTTAATATTGTTAGCTTTTCTACCTGTTTTTTTTCCCAATAATGAATTTTATATTCGAAAAATTTAATAATGGATTGATTTTCGAAAAAATAATTAATTTTTTAATCATTTTTATAAAGCATCAAAAAAAAAGTCGCCGACGGAAAATTAAAAAAATTACTTTATGACTTACACAGTCATTAAATATAACCTATTTGATATTAAATTTGCAGTAATAATTCATTTTATTAATTATTAATCTAATCTTTCAAATAAGTGCGAAATTATGCACTGTTAATAATATATTTATATATATATATATATATATATATATCCGAAGGGAGAATTAATTCTTAATTAATATCCAAAACAATAATTAGCTTAATTAATTTTCAAATTTTGTCAATAAATACTTCAAACAAATTGAAAATTTAGACTGTTAATTTATTGATGTAGTGATAACAATCAGGATGACAATAAAATAATAAGAAATTATCAGCAATTATAGAAAACGAATTAGGCTAGTATTAATAAAACTGCCAAATTAGAAAAGATATTTTCAGAGTAATATATTTATCATTTTTATCATTTACATCATCATCCTGTGATTTTATGGGATAAAAGTTAGTGAAGGAGGGAAAAAAGGTTTATAAAATTTCCTAATTAATTTGATTTCACATCTTCATTAATTCAAATCATTAATTAAACTTATTGATATAGTGATTTATCTATTTTCAATGATCAGTAATTCATTTATGAATGGGTAATTTAATTACTAATTCAAATTTAATTCATTATTCTGATCTGTACATTCTTCTCATTTATCATATCATCTTTTAATTAATTTTCTTCACCATATGATGAGTACTTCATCATTATCACCCCCATTATTTATTTCGTATAATTTCATTTCTTTTCTTCTTTTTCTTTCTTTCTTTCTTTCTCTCTCTCTCTCTTCCTCTCTTTGTATTTTAAAGAGATTAAGAGGAGAATGTGAAAAGAAAAAGTTGTACTTGAAATTTCGGGGAATCAGATACCGATAGTTAAAAAGATGAATATTTGTAGTAATATCGTAATATCAGAATACATTTCCACTCATCCTTTCTCTCTTTGATCTTTTTATTTTTTGAGGTCATCCATATCCTTGTTAGAGGTCACCTATATTCTTCAAATTTTAATTCATTTCATCTTTACACATTTATTTGATATAATTATTATTCTACTATTCATTTATTACATAAATTTCACTGTTTCATTTCAATTCCATTATTCAATTGCTCATTTTATTTCATTTCTTATTCTTCATTATCATTTAGTTGCTATCATAGAAAAATTCATTATTCATTTATCAATTGATATGATAATAGCATCATTAAATGAATACTTTAATACTATTAGAAATTATTTGCTCATTTTCTCTTTAGTACTAATTTATTTGTGTCATATCAATGATTGCGAATAATTTCTATAAGATACGTTTTTTTTTAGTTTTAATTTATGCTACTGTTTGATAGAAATTATCGATTTTTTTTCTGATAAAATATTTCTTCTAATTTATAAATCATATGCTTTCTTGCTAAATATTTCAAACATTTTTACCTGTTGTGATTTTATAAAAATTAATTCACGAATGAGTCTAATTAAATCAGCAAAGCATTTTTTTTCAATTTCCTCAAATTACCAGTTTCAGATCCAAATAAAAATTTCAATAAACTTTCTCAATATTTAAAAAAAAAAAAAAAAAAGTTTTCTTATCTTTTTTCTTTGAATTCATGAAAATTTTGAATTCAAAGAGGCTATTTGTGATTTAGATGAAGTGGTTGACAAGTTGACAAGTACTTAGTAAGGTCTTTTAGATAACAAGGTCTTCATTTTTTGCATTTTTATACTTTCATTTTCAAGCTTTTCTCAACTAATCATTTTTTTCTCTCTCTCTCTCTCTCTCTCTCTCTCTCTCTTTTCATTTCTCTTTCCCTTTCTCTTCGATTAGAACTTATACTAATCGATCTTGTTACTTTTTTCTTTTTTCTTTTTTAGTTTCTGCAAAATTTTTGCTTTTCATAAGAAAAATTTTCGCTTATTCCAAACATTTTTAGCTTTCTTTTTCTTCCATTTATATTTCAATTTTCATCTTTTCTTTGTCCTAAATTAATTATCAGTGATGAAATATGCTGTTATCATTCAGCTGTTTATTTTCTCATAATTAGGATCATTGCTGAGATATAAGCAACAATAATATTGCTTTTTATTATCATAAAAAATCAATAAGTGCTATTTTTTAATTTAATTCATATCCAATTTTTGTTTGAACTGGAATCAAATTTAAAAATTAGCCATTTTTAGACGTTATAATAGGACAATTTATCTAATTTTTAATTTGCGTAATTTAAAAAAAAAAAAAAAAAAAGCAAGAAAAAACGAAATCTTTGAGTGCAGTTTACTTTTTCAAAATATTTTTTTTTTTCCTTGAAAACAAAGAAATGGAAAAATTTTCGATTATTAATAAGTACTTTTATTATTCAATTGATCGAATCATTTCTTCTGCAAATATATTTTTTCTCTCATTTTAAACAATAGTTAAGTATTCATCTAATATTTGCCAAATGTTTTTTTTCCAATTTCGAGCCAAATTATTTTCATTCAAATAGGTTTTTTTTTTCTCGAAGTTCTTGACATTTCCAACTTTTTAGTTTTCTAAGTTACTAAGTTTTCTTTTCATTCATTCTCGTCATTTGTTTTTATAAATTTCAGCAAAATTCCAATCTAATTAATTCTAATAATTCTGAAATTGTGATGTTTTTCAAATCACGTATGCGCAAATCGAAGTCATGGTCTGCTCCGGCAAATGTTATTCGGCAAACGGTACGGTATTTGTTTAGTTTTTCCTTTTTTTCGATCCTCTGATCTTTGATTCTTCCCCATTTCTCTTGTCTCATTTAATTTAGTTCAATTTAATGTAATATATGATGATAAATAAAGAAAAAGACATTCGATATATGATAATGAGATGAATTTGCTATCGTAAGGAGAAAAGGGGAAAAAATGAATGTTTCCAAATTCTGACGTGTATACTGTATTATTACAGTAACATCAATATTTATGTTCAAATTTATAAGTGCTACAGAAGTCAAGAAGGGAATGCATATGGCTTCATATTTCTAAAGCAATATAATTATTGAGAATTTCAAAAATTAAACATTATTTGGTTACACTGCAATCTTGTCTATTTCGTCTAAAAATACTGTACCTTCACTGCTAACAAGATCAAGGCTTTGATTGTAAATATTAAAAAAAATATATTTAATTAATAAATTTCATATTGTTCCCTAATACGGTATTGTCATAGTTGACATTTAAATTTATAAGTGCTACAAAGGTCAAAAAAGGAATGCAAATGGCTTGAATATATCGTATTCCCATCAGAATATATTTGGAATTTCAAGATTTAAGCATTATTTGAAGGAATCAAACAATTAAATATTATTTTGAATTCAAAAACTACTCAATTATAGCATTAGAAGAAATATTCAATTAATTAATTGGGATATATTTAATTAGTTTAGCTTATATTATTACAGCGTCAAATTGAGGTATTGCATGATAATCGTGAAGATGGATTTCTATGTGGGAAAAATGCAGGATACGGTAGCAATCGTGATAGTAGCAGTAGTAGTAATAATGCGACAACTGCATCTGAGCAACCTACTTCACTCTTAAATTTTGCTATTTCCGAATTAGTAAGTTTAAGCAATTTTGCAATTTTTATCAAATATTGTTGTAGAAAATATTTCATTTCATAAAATTTCATAGAAGTCAATCATTTAATCCGAATTTATATTTATTTCTGTACTAATTCTTTTGATAATTCGGAATTTTTAGGTAAATACAGAACAAAATTACGTCCGTGAATTACAATCTATTGTTGATTTCTACATTAGGCCATTCGAAGCACCTGAAAATGAACATTTAATAATAGCAAATCTAAAGGATCGTTCTGATATCTTATTTGGAAATATTCCTGATTTGGTTAGTTTCAAGTCATTTCTTATTTCGTTACTAGTTTTAATTAAGAAGTTTCAGAATTTGATATGATAGATGAGATAAATTCAGATCGTTGCCATACAATTATTGCTATCAAAATTATCAGATGTAACAATGATTTTAATCATTATATCATATTGATAGATATTATTTATTTGTTCTTTTTTTTTTACAAAAATATATTTAAAGCATTTATCTGTTTAAATCATTAAAATCATTGTTAAGTATTTCATTATTTAAATTAATAATTGTTCATCTCTTTCAAACATTTCCCATGTTACAGTTGAATTTTCACAATAACTATCTTTTGGCTGACTTTTTGGCTGCTGGGAATTCGATAATTGAAATATGCCAATGCTTTCTTAATCATCGAAATAAATTCCTTCAACTTTATCATCGTTATTGTCGAAATAAACCACTGGGTGAAGCATTAAGACGAGAACAACAATCAGATGGAGTGATTGCCAAATTTTTTGCGGTTCTTTTTTTTTAATTTTATGTGGTATTTTTTAGTCGACAATTTATTGCTAAATATTGACTGATAAGTGAAAAAAAAGAAGTTGAAAGGAAAACCAATGATATATGCTTATCAAATATTTATTTATTTTTCGACATATCATAAAAGTTATAAAGTTAAGAAGAAGCATTAAACTGAATCTTGATCTTCGAAGTAGTAATCATATTATCTTAATTACTAGATATTTAATTAGTTTCTGTTGATATATTGCTAAATATTGATCAAAAAAAAAAAATCAAATAATTTGTATATCGGTGGGATATCGCTTATCAAATATTTCTTTTTTTTTTGACATTATAAAAGGTTATAAAGTCAAGATATAAAGGCATTAAACTGGACCTTAACCTTTAAAGTAGTAATTATATTATCTTAATTATTAGATATTTAATTAGTTTATGTTTCAGGAATGCCAAAAACGAGCCGGACATCCACTACCATTGAGTGCTTATTTATTGAAACCGGTGCAAAGGATTACTAAATATCAACTTTTGCTAAAAGTAATTAAGCTTATTTTTTCTACTTTTCTCTTATTTTTTATCTATTATCTATGAACTATTTTTGTTACTGATTTGATTTGAAAAAATGCATTCATTCAACTTGATAATATGGTTAATTTCAAAATAATAATTTAATTTTCAATCATACTGACAATCATTTAATTAATTTTCAGTTAGAATCTGAAATTGTTCGATCATTTTATCCAAAGTTCTTCTATATTTGCTGAATATTTTCTCAGTATTTCCTTTCTCTGATTGCTATCGATTAATTATAATCATAAATTTACATCGATTTTCATTTGCAGGAAGTACATCGTCACTGTGGTGATCAGGCTAAGCCTCATGTTGACGAAGCGCTATCTTCGATGTTAGATCTTTTGGCTCAACTTAATACAGCCATGCATCAATTGCATATTGCCGGATTTGTAGTAATTATTATTTACTTTTTGTTAAAATTATAAAAATTAAAAATTCTTTGAGAAAGATAGACATAGTAAGATATTAAGATCTCAAAGGAACCAAAAGTTTGAACAAATCTTATGCCGGAGATAGTAATATTTCCGGATTTAACAGGATTATTATTACGATTTCGAATAATCAAAGCCGTTTTAGGGTGATCTCTCTCAAATGGGTGCATTAAGATTTCAAAATGAATGTGACATTTATACATTCAAGAAGCGGACACGTCGTCTGAACAAAGCTCAACGTCGACAACTTTTCCTATTCGATGGTGGTCTATTATTCTGCAAAAAACGATCACAATCTGTACCGTATGCTTCCGAATATTACGAACATAAGCTATCTATACCGGTAAGTAGTGTTTATCAATTTATTGATTTATCAGAAGAACTTATCAAAAATTTTTTACAATTCCAATTTTTCAGATATCTTTCAATTTGTCAATTTACTTTAGCATCGGCATTAAAGTATTAGAAATTTGTACAAATTCATTTTTCCAAATTTCTTCCTTAACATTTTAAAAAGCTTATCTTCACTTCAGACATGTAGTCTTGGCTTCTCAGAAACGTCTAAAACGTCACCTACACGTTTTGAAGTATGGGATGAGACGAAAAGTGAAGCACATGTTGTGCAACCTATTGATGAATCTGCTCGAATAAAATGGATACAACAACTTTACAGGTAATAATTATATTTTTAGATGTATACATACTATTTTTCTTTACAAATTTTAAGTTCTAATTACATATTATTTCTAATTATGTATTCCGAATTACGATATATTATTTCTAATTACGACATACCATTTCTAATTACGTTTACCATTTCTGACACATACCATTTCATTTCACTTCTGATACAAATATCATTTTGATGCAAATATTACCATTTTCATACCATTTTTGATACAAATATTAAACTTTTTTTAAAAAGTATAGTATTATTTTAAATGTAACGCTTTTATATAAATAATTTGTAAATAATTGATTATTTAACTTAAGCTGTTATTCTTATAAAGATCTTGGAATAATTGTCTTGAATTTATATTTGGAAAAAAAAAAAACCTGAAATTCATTATTTTAGGATAGTCGGTGAACGTGTAACACATCGAGATCGATTAAGCCAACAACATCGACCAGCTCGTCCACAGTCTTGGGCTTCTACAATTTCCACTGATAGTATTCGTTCATCTGATACAACTACAGACAGGTCGATCAATTTTTGTATGAAATTAAAATTGAAAAACAAATTAGAAGAAAATGATTCGTAAATTAGATAATTAATCTGGTTTAGTTCTTCCTCTCTTTGAATAAAAATTTTCTTTAAATAAAGCAATTAGAAAAAATGAAAAATAAAGAGATTTAAATTATATTGTTTTATTTGAAAAATGTTTGAAAGTATCCTTATTTTCAATTTTTTTTTTATCATTTTTCATTGATATTATAATAAACTATCGAAATAGCAATTTTAGTAGTGTTGTGGATGGAAATGGAAATAATCCAAATGGTACATGCTGTTCATCACCCTCTTCTGGATCACCAACATTCGTTCCGGTTATATCAGATGAAGATCCGGAAAACAGTATGAGCAGAACAACTAATGATCCCTTACAAATACGGTCCTACAGTTGTCCAGAGGTTAAAAACAATCACTTTTTAATTTCATTTCACCTTTGAGTACACAGTAAGCCCATGGATTTATTTTTAATATCGTAATCCTTATCAGTACTTTGTAATAATATTCCAACCATTATTTTCATTATTATAATTTATTTTTATTTTGGCTATTGTAATCAGTTTCAATTGACTCTTAAAACTATGCTTTATTTGTGCGTTTGTCTCGGATTTAAGTTTTAACTTTCCGCAAAATTTTTGAAAATATTCTTTGATAACTTTCATCATAATTGAATTATTTGGTAAACAATATTATTAAATGAAAAATTAAAATTTGATGTTAAATTTGGGAATTATTATTTTATTATTTTTTATATGTTTCAGAATTCTCTAGGAGGATTATCATCATTATCATCTTCATCAATATCAACAACAACATCATCTTCAGGAATACTAAATACAATAATACCATCCTCAATATTAGCAAAATCATTAATAACAACAACAACAACTACTACTACACCATTGAATACAATTGTAGAAAGTTCTTCTTCCACTGAATTATTTGCAACAATTTAATCTGCTTCCTTTGATTTTGTATTTTTCCCTTTGTTGATTATTTTTCCTTTTTTTAGATCAACAATAGCGATTTGTGTAGGATGTTGAAAAGAAAAAAAAAAGGAAATTGAAAGAATTGAAAGAGGAAAAGAAAGAACTTGAAAAATTATATAATAAAATGAAGGGAATAAAATTTCCTTCTGTGTTTATGAAACTTTCTCTTTATTTACACTTCTAATTTGTAACCAATGTTCATATAATAATTGTTTTCAGTTATCATTTTAACCATTGAAATGATAACCAAAATGGATGGATTTTAAAAATCATTTATTGTAATAGTAAAAGGCATCAAGAAAGTATTAACAGGATTTGATTTCATATTTTATTGTAAAAGAATTTATTCATACCGTAAGATTATATCATGCTCATTTAAAAGTATTAATTATTTAGATGTATCTAAACATATTTCTATATTTATTCTTCGTTTTTCAATTCAGTCCCTGGTGATTTTGTTGTTATCAATTAATGATTATCACTAGATTTGTCGCCATTTTTTTTGACAGTTTTCTTTTCTTTTTTATTTATTTTTATTTCTGTATATTTCAATTTTATATTGGTTATATACATGTATGTTTCGTTCTATTGTTGTGCTATAAAGTGTAAATTAAAATGAAATGAAATGAATTAATGAATTATTCATTATTATAAAAGCTTGCAGCATTTGCTTATACAATAACAATTTCACGCTTCAATTACTCGTCTATCCTAAATATAATAACCTTTTTAATATGCGCTATTTTTTTGCTCATACAATAAGAATTTTATATTATACGGCAGCTGAGATATGGTAGCGTGGAATACGAGAGCTTATTATTTAATCTAATATTTACTTTTACAATAAAAACTTAATTTTACAATTAATAATTTATATAGAGGATGACACTAACCTGTTCTTTGCATTAGAATAACACTTTAACTTCATCGGTACTCATTGAAATTTATCCAAAATATTGCAAATTCTGAAGGAAATCCTGAAAAATATGCATAATTTGCAATAAATGAAATGTGATTCTTCAACTTCTTTTGCTGTTATCATTGAATGAATGAAGTGAACTGAAAAAAAAAGATTTTTTTTTTTTAAACAAAATTATCCTACTTTATCCAAAGTAAACAACGCCACCATGACGTCAATCGAATTATCAGAAACTACATTTTTTCTGTTTTTTTCGAAAATGATCATTTAATTTGTTTATTTAACATGCGATTAACAAAAATCACATTCATAAAAATTACTTCTTCAGACGAATTTTTTAGGAAAGCAGCGTAAATTTTGGAAACATTGAAAAAAAATTTTGGAAAAAAACATTTTTTTAAAAATTTCGATTAAATTCATCTTTGTACATTTTCTTAGTTTAAAACTAACAATAAATCCACGTACGTTGAAACAATAATGCGTACTGATCATCATAAATGTAAGTGTCAAATATATTCACAAATCGTTCTCAAGTACATGAGTATTAGAAATACGTCTAACATTTATCCATCTTCTCGTTAACTTTACCAAAAGAAAGCTCGTTTTAGCTCATGTCTTATCACTTCTAATCATTCTTGAGCGAGATATTAATCAATAATATCGGAAATACGTCGAACATTTATCCACCTTTTTATTAAGTTCGATAAAAACGTAAAATCTCACGTACATTTTCCAGCACAAGTACCACTTTTAATCATTTTTGAGACGAGCTGTTACGTAAGTAGACATAAGTATTGAAAACACGTCTAACATTTATTTGTCTTTCTATTAATTTTAACAAAAACGTAGAATCGCACGTGCGTGTTCCATCATATGTATCACTTCCAATCATTCTTGAGATAAGATATTCGTAAGTAAACTAAGTATCGGAAATATCCTATTATTTATTCTCTTCCTATTAACTTCAACAAAAACATAAGACCCACGTAAACGCTTCAGCACACGCATCATTCCTGCTAATTTTGAGACGAGATAATTTCACAAGTTTCACATCGACTGGCATTTGTAATTGTCAAGAGTCGGTTTGTTTTTACGTGTGCTACGTGTGTGTGTAACTTTCGCGGATTAGAGTTACGCGTTTTTTTCTTTACTCTTAATTTGAAAAGTTTTTAAGTTTTGGGCAAACATCATATAACTTAACGGTTATACAGCTTGATGAATATCGTATGTGAACCAAGACTTACGTGTGCAGAAGAAATTAGATTCATCAAGCTGACCAGGTAAAATAGAAAAATTAAAAAATTTTTTTAATATAATTTAATAGTTTTAATTTTGATATATTCTATTACTGTTCGGAATTTTACATTATCTGCTTAAAATTTTGCATTTTTTGGATAAATTTTATGTTTTTCTCCTGAAAGCTTGCATATTTTTAAAAAAATCTTATTCTTTTAAAAAAAATACATATTTTTTAAAATTATATATTTTGCATTATCTTTTTTTCTTAGTTTTTTAGCAAATAGTTTTATTTATATCATTTTTATATTTCCATTTATTTTATTATGCAATTTAATATTTTCAGCTTTGATTTCATCTATTTTTGGAATAAAAAGGGCGAATTATCGGAAGCAGATAAAGCTCTTCTCTATAAGGTTAGATTTTTTTTTTAGTTTACTTTTTTAACATACAAGTAAGTGTAAGCATATAATGAAAATACGATCACTTTATCTGTGGTGATAGTAGAAAGATGAAATACTGAAATTATTTTCATGAAATATAACTAGAGCGACTTAAATCATAATTCAGTATATGGTCGATATTAATACGAAATAAGTATTATGATTGTTAGATATATACGGAGTATATGCATAATCCTTTATATAAGATAACTATGACGACAGCATAAGAATTGTTATAGAGATAATGCTAATAAATGATTAGAAGTTTTTCTTTTTAGTTGTAATATATTTGTCTTTTTTTTCTTTTTTTTTTTGTCTTTTTTTCTATCCTGTAAAAATTTGAACAAGAAGAAAGAGCAGAAATATTGATTAAAATTTTTTGAAAGAATTTTTTCAGTTTGAAACTGAAATTTTAATTGGAAAAGAACATTGATCAATTAGTTTTGTTTCGTTAACATCAAACTATTTTATATTATAGGGTATACGGAATTTAGATAACGATTTAATCAAACTTATTGAAGCGAAGGAACAAGATGATATGAAAATTTTTAAAATATATTTGAAAATTGGACATATCAGTTTATTAGCGAAGGATTTTCCTAGAGGTAAGTATGTTTAATTTTATTACACTTATGTTTTGATCATAAAATAATGAAAAAATTGGAAATGAAAGGAATTATGAGAATATGACTTAGAAAAATGAATTTCTATTGTAATTATATTGATATACAAATGATAATGATATATTCGGAAGCATTACTATCACAAGATTAACTTAAATGAATAATAAGTTTTGTCTTGAAACAGATTAGTTTAACATCTTATTATCGTACCGAATGAAAACTGTAGTGCATATCGTAAATGCTTTTTTTAGCGTTATCAGCTTATCAGAAAGCTTATAATCTGAATAAAGATGGATTTTGGAAAGAACCAGCTTCATATTTTGGTCTCGGAATGGTTTATTTCCATTTTAAAGCGTTTGAAATGTAAGTATAATTATTTGTTTAGAAATGTAAATATTATCAAAACTTTATGGTATAAAGTTTCTAAATAAAACAAAATAGGTACAGTCAGCCATCACTCATTTAAATTTAGTAAATTAAGTTGTAATATGATTAGAATTTCTAACAATATCACTTGCAAAAGCACTTAGTACCGGATTATGTATCCATTCTACTTGCTTGCATATTATTCTTTTTTCAATCCCTTATTCTATTCAATTTTTTCATTAATAAGGATAGTAAATGTGGAAATTGTTGGGAAAACAAGTAGTGGTAATAATTGCAAAATTCATTTTATTTTTTCAAAATTGTATGAGTGAGTAAGGAAAAGAAAAACTGTCACACAGAATTTAATGAATAGTTGTTTATTTTATTTGAAAAGAAATTGTTTTATTTTACTGGGAAAAAATTATTCTATATTTTGCCAACATTTGCTAACATTTTATATCAAAAATCATACTTTTTTTTTTCTTTCACCTTTTACTTCTTCATTTTACTTAATTCAAGCCATTCTAATAATGTAAATGATCTGCGTGAATCTACGAAGAAAGCATGAAAGATCTAATATTTTCTGAATTTGTTTGAAGTTGCTGAATATAGTGAAAAATTTCAAGTTCTCAGTATCGAAATCTTTCATTGCTAACTTTTCAAATGAATTCTTTTGTTTTTTTTTTTCTTTCTTTCAAATCCTTTTTAAAATTTTCACAAGAAATAAACCATCAAAAAAGAAGAATTTGAAAAATATTTTCGAATTTCATTGTTCAAAAATTCAATATTAGAGAGTTTTTTTTGTAAATAAAAAAATGAGACAAATTTTTTAAAAGTAGAAATTAAATTTATAGAAATTGCAACCCTGCCGTTTTCATTGGTCAATTCCTTATTTCATTCCGTAAAGACAGCTGTCTCTTCTATTTTAAATGTTTAAATTAATGCGATTTAAATAGTGGCTATCAAAAATTCATTCGAAATTTTCCAATTCGAACAGATGGTCAACGATAGTGATGAACTAAAATGCTTCTCTCTACTCATTTCTTCCTTATTTCTACTTTTAATTGTCTTTTTATAGTTTCTTAGTTGATTTTTCACACAGTCGTTTGCATTTTCTTGATATATTTTTCTCTATTCATTCCATTCTACATACTGGTTTTCTCGTCTCCTTTCGTTATGTATTCCATTTCAACCTTTTTATCTTAGCTGCAGACCACAACAGTCAGTAACCTTCAAATGGTCACTTATTTCTCTTTCATCCTCCTCCCACGCTTGGATATTATAGAAGGCTGGAAAATGAGGGGTGAGATAGACAGAAATAGTATCCCTCACTCATCCTCTTCCTCACACTTTTTTTCATCTTTGACCTAATCGATCGGCTTACTATTATTCTATGCTCCCAACATCACCAAACATGTTTGTTGTCCACTACACTCAATGTTATGTTTGCATGTGTCGTGACCTATTGACCAATTGTAGCTATCCTTTAATGAGAATACTTTGGCTGAGACTTTTATCAATATATTAATGTGTTACAGATGACTTACAGTGTACCATATTAGGATTGATCTTGTTTATTTTGATTATTCTTTGCCCCCTTTTTTTTATCTCTCAATTTTTCTAAGCTTAATACTAAAGTTGGTAAGACTTCCATCTTCTCTTGTTTTACCATTTATTGCAGTTTGTAATGTTAATTTTATTTGCAATTTTCGTATTTTAATGAAGGGTAATTAATCAGTCGTACTTGATGATGTTTGATAATGAGATTGTTTTCTCATATCTGACTGAAAAAGATATTTGTCCTTAGTTGATTTGCAATGAGATTGATGGTAAATGAATTTGCATCGATTTTGTCTAAATAAATATGGAGCAAAGCAGTTTACGTTTGAAAGAATTGATCAGTTTAGAAAATATCGAAATCATTCTTTCTCTATGTATAATATGGGAAGTGTGTTGAAGTGTTCTTATGATAGATCGGTTAAATTCCGTTAAATAATGATAATATAAATACATTAACCTAATCAATTATGAAAAAAAGTTCCATTTATATTTAAAAGCATTGTAATAATATTCATTTAAAAAGAAAAATTTTAAAAACGTAGAAAAATAGGACTTATTTTCTGCATATTTCTTATTTCATGTAAATCTCTGTCGTAAAATTTTCATAAATTTGAATATCAATAGAATTTAATTTATATGTCCTTGCAAAACTTCTATAGTGAAATTTTCATCGCATTCTTATTTTCGAAATATTCTTGTAATTTCAACCTCATTCCTTGGAATTAATTGATTTATTGTAATTTTCTTTACCTAATTCTATTCAAAATGTTGTTTTAGATCTTGTTTGCCTAAGTTATACTTGACACGTTTAATTTTGTCTAAAATTTTCCATACAGTTAAATGTTTGTATTTAATTTCAGCGCTAGTGAAGCATTCAATCGCGTTCTTTATTCACACCCAAATCACGAGTTTACAGTTGAAATATATTCCAGATTGGGATTCATCTACAAGAATTTGGAATTTTTCGAACTTGCAATTAAGGTCTTTAGCTTTTTTTTCTATTTTCTATTTAAATCTTTTGTTTAGAAATTTATAAAATCTTGATATTATTTTAGTTTATTTCCAACATCATTCAATCATCAACGCAGTATTGGCGATTCTACTGAGACATTAAGTATTGCCATTAGTTCCATGAAAAATTTTCTCCTGTAGTGTTTTACACCTCAATGACGGACTTGTCTTATTGTATCCTATAATAAAATAAAATTTAGTGGAATAAATGATTCGTGAAAGAGCCATTTTGAGTCCTTTTTTTTCCCATTTGCAAAAAAATGTTACAATTTTTTGTCTTATAACGATATCTACGAAACTTGGAAAAAATCTGTTGGTTTGTAGTTTTGTAAACATTTTGTAGGAAAATTAATGGCTATAGGAGGAAATAAGAGAAAAACTGTGTTTAGGTTAGACATATGGATACTTTATTTTTTTTTTAATACGTAAAATTATTCTTTGATTAATAATTTTTATCAGTGATTACTTAGACATTCAATTATCATTAAGAGCGATATTATGAAGCGATAAATAGAGATTTCATGAAATAATTGAAACCTGCATAGAAGAAATTAACCAGAAAAGTTGAACCCATCTAAATGGAAGTATCACTGCAATTTTAATAATTAAAATTAAACTGATATGATTTTATATTTCAATACGTTATGTGTTGATTCGTATAGGTATTCATTAAATATCTTTAAGTTATTTATTGGCACAATGAGTTCAAATTATTCATTACAGCACTTAACAGCAGCACTGAACGACAGCCGTGAAAGCACATTTCTGACGAAGGTTGAATTGCGTTTCAACATAGCTCATTGCTACGACATTGCTGGTGACCTTGATCGGGCAGCCATTGAGTATCGAACTATCTTGACTGACCATTCCGTTCAACTGACGAGCAGTTTACAAGCACAGATCTTAAGACAACTTGGTATTGTACCATTTGTTTTCGTTTCTTTTTCTCCATTTACCATTCCTTTCTTTCTACTTTTTTTTTTTTCTTTTGCTAGTAATATGACTATATTCCTGATATATCTTCGTGAAATAGGTATATGATATCATCTATTTAAGAGATTATATCAAAGCTCATTCTTTTTTTTTTTTTTTTTTCAAATTTTATTTTTCATTTCCAAACTTAAAATTGTCCGTTTTGCAAATTGAGTTGTATATTTATTGTTGAGATTATATGGAAATCATGAAAAATTGATGTGGAATGATCTCACATTGGAATAACTCTTGAGTTTTCCAGCAAAAACATTTACTGTTGCATTTTGCTACCGTACTGATGAAGTTATCATTATTTGATTGATGATCACTTGCAATATTTTTTTTTTTAACATGTTCTTGTTTGAGAATTACAGATGAAGCAAATTTTTAAATTCTAGTAAATAGTTTTAATAATGCATTTATGTTGCAGTCACTAAAAAAATTAAAAAATAGTATTAGAGATTTTGTTTCTTTAGACAATTTAGTTATATTACATATTTTAGGTTGGTTGTGCTATCGTGAAGACTGTCCACCGGCACAAAGACCTCAAAAGATTTTTGAAGCAGAAAATTATTTAATTCAAAGCAAAGAACTCGAGCCTAACTGTGGAAAAACATATTATTATTTAGGACGTTGCTACGGAGAATTACAAGACAGAGCACACGACGCATTTGTTTATTACAGGTTAGTTATTTCTAATCTTGCCGTTTGAAACCAAATTATTGTATTTGTCAAATTTTTGAAATTATATACTTATATGTCGTAGCTAAAAGTTCTTTGTAGGATAGAATTTTGTCGGCATATTATGGTATTTTCAATTTTGGCCAACTTTCGTATTTTTGCAAGAATTACTTATGATATTAATTCAGAGTAGATAAGTAATAAAGTGTTTTGAATGGAAAGGTACTAGCAAAATTGTCTGAAGAGCTAAAAACTGTCCTTTACTAGTTGAGGATTATTCATTATTATAACTCATAAGTATGATTTCAAGTAAAAAAAATGTAATTAATTAGTGTTCATTTATTACTTGTTAGTTACATTTTTCGATATTTATCACATACTTTATTGGAGTTGTTATATCACAATAACTTTATTATTAATAGATCTATTATAAAATTTTTTTCGACGAACATTGAATTTTATTTCATTTTCAGGCATTCAATTGATAAATCAGAAGCAGATGCAGATACGTGGTGTAGTATTGGTGTTTTATATCAACAACAAAGTCAACCAATGGATGCTTTGCAGGTTGATTGATTTTTTTTAAATTTTATTAAGAAATAATTCTAACTTAACGGTTTGAATCTGAAGTATAGTTTGCGTGAATCGCTGAACAAATAATATTTTTATTCTTTTTTTATCATTATTATCATTGTTTTTATAATTTCTTGTTTGTTATAACTATTTTTCCTTGTCAAATAGACGGTAATCAAAATATCTTTAAATTTACTTTTCCTTTTTTCTAGGCGTTTATTTGTGCAGTCCAGTCAGATCGTGAGCACAGTGCAGCGTGGACGGATTTAGGACGATTGTACGAAGTTAATTGTCAATTTTCGGACGCACTCCACTGTTTTAAGAAAGCACTGAAGTGTCAGTCAGGTTAGTTCGAATTTCGAAGAGAAAATTTCATTCCAAATAGTTTCTTAATCTATAGAAATAAAAATGCAAGTGCTCCTTATGGCTTTTCACAAAACGTTGCAAGTTCTCCACCGATTGTTTTCAAACTTTGACACAACCTTGCATTCGAATAGGTGCGTGTTTCTATATAGAGACACTTAATTTTTTTCACGTGTTATGCCCGTAACAGCTAAAAATAAGTGAGCAGATTGAATTTGACTCCGCGCTGCATCATGCCCTCATGACCGGATTAAATTTTTTGACCCGCTGCACCGCGTCTTTATAAATGGACAAATTTATTCACCACGCCTATTTTCTGTATTGACCGTTGATACTTCCTGCAACCTTTCAAGTTCTTCACCGATTGATTTGAAATTTCCATACAACGTTGTATTCGAATAGATATGTGTTTTAAATAAATAAGGATGGTAATTTAAGCTTTTTCGTTTGTTTTTTGCTTTGTGAGGAACTGATTGGGTCGCAGAAATGTCGACGTCATGAGAGTGTATAATAAAGTGTTTCGTTTAGGCAACTTATGGATTACTTCCCTGACTTCTATTATTAGGTCATGTATTGGATTGCCTCTTTGTCGTAAATATTCGTTGTTCATTTTGACACAACGTTTCAAATCTGGCTTCATGATAAAATCACTTTAACGAATTCGATAATGTAATATGCGCTGAAATACCCGGTGTCAACGTCGATAAAAATCTGCATGAAGTTGCGATGAAAAATATTATACAGGGATTTTGCAATACAGGCAGTTATACACAAGTCCTCCAACACTGTTGTGGAAGCAGATAAAGTGGTTAATTATCCAGAGAATTTTTAAATTCACTTGATCTGCCAAGGATTCCACGCACGTGCTGCAATTGAAAATCGACATGCTAATTATCATGTTGCGAAATATCAACTAGCCAAAACTTTTCAATGACACGCGGCTTGCAATAAAAAAATTAATGGACAACGTCGTAAAAAAATTAATGAACATCGTCTGTATAATATTCGTTTAAATCATTGAGCTTTGCTCTTCTAAGTTTTGACCACACTCCACCGAACCAATCAGCTTTCTTTGGAATATAAATCACTGGTTCAGTGAAGCTTTTATCTTACTTTGCCCTAAATTCGCTTAGAAACAACCTTACAGGATCTTTCAAAGATGAAAATGCCCTCATTTCTTGCATTCCCATGATTCCAACAGATATGCCATTTCAATTTAAGAGATTATAATTCCCAATTTGATTGACGTTTGCAATCATCATCAGCAAAACTCAGGACTAATCTTTAGTATTGTGCAATTTAGATCTAGAGAGGAATTGCTTCTCACATGGACAATTGTATATTGCGTGTTCTAAAATCGGCAAACCAGACAATCTCTATAGCTACACAGACAACAGAACAACAGAAAATACTGTATGCTCACAAGCATTGTGAAATAATTTTTCCGAACATTAGAAGCTCAAGTTTGATTACAGTTTGGGTCAACAAACAGTTCAGTTCGGATTGTTTTACAACGATACAGATCGATGCAGCAATAGCAGCAAATCGAAAGTAAGGAATTCTATTCTTCTCTACAAATATTAAAGGAAAGAATAATCCAGTGATTAATTTGCTTGGATATTCCAAATAATTTCGAGGACAATTCGGGTGCAATCGATTTGCTTTAAATTCATCCGAATAAATGCTTCCCAGAAGATCAAACTGAAATTGTTATACTTGCGCAGAACAAAAATATTGCGATGAATAATCGCAGATCAAACTGAGCAAGAATGGGCATCATCGAACAAGCGAACAAGACAAAGAATGGCTCAAATGCGAGCAGAGCGACATCTAGCCGACATGCTGAGGATGCAAGATTACGAGCATGTGGATCGTGTTCTGCAACTTCAGATCTGCTTTGTTTTGAACATAATGGACGCAACAGGCTGATAGTTTACGATAAACAGGAGATCATTTTCAAAGACGAATTCGTGTTCAGCAACATGCGATTGCAGTCGCCTTGCGTCCCGGTATAACTCAGCTGATAATTATAGTTTGAACCTGTATGTTCTCATCGACATCATGACTGAAGTATGTCCTTATTACAAGGCTCTGAAATTTAATGGAGAAATGAAAGGAATGTATTGCGCCTCCGGAATAATTAAACTGCCTCAACTTGAAGAACGCCAGAGCCATTGAAAACTTTGCTTGCCGTATATATTGCCGAATCAAAGTATTTCTGATCTAAAATCAGGAAGTACAACTCGTGCTTCCAAATGACATCATTCGGCGCAGAAATTTTAACGACACAATTCATGCCAGCTTTCAAAATGAAAGGACAAATTTATCATAAAGTCAGCTGTCTGCTGTATTGCCAAATGGTCAACATAAATTCAACAATCCGACAGTTCAGTTGAGCAGTATTCTTTCTTATTAGCGACAAAAGAAAAAATAACCGGACGGGCAGTTTGTCTGGATATTCTCTGAAAATTGTTTGTTACGAAAAGTCACGCTTCATCATTCAATAAAACTCTTCTCAACAGGATTTATCCTTATCACGCAAGACACAAGAAACCTCTTCACTCTTATTGCAAATTTAGCCTAATCACAATAGCAAGAATCAGTCTCCAGTTCAAACAAACTACTAATCAAATTACAAACCACCAGTTTTTTCCTCCAGCACTAGAAACATGCGCTTTCTCTTTTCTTTTTTTTCTACCTAACCAGAATGAGCTACAGTAACGCATATATATAAAATATGCGTGTATTCGAATGTATCCATTGTGTCTAAATTCCAAAGCAAAAAGTAAAAAAACAAAAGGTAAGGATTTCAAAGCAATAGACAAAAACTTCCCGATATCTAAAATCTTGAATTAATACAAATAAGGCGCTTGCTTAAGAACTTTTGGAGATTTAAGATTTTGAACAAACGAACACTGGCATTTTTATTTATATAGACTACCTGGAGTCTGACACGCGAAGCTTGGTTGACCTCTCCATAGCTGGATTGGTCACGCTTAGCGTGGCCGAATCCAGCTAGTGATGCAATAAGTATGCAGTTGCGGCAAAAAGCATTTTGGGAATTCTAATAAGCCATCAAAAATACTGAATCTTATTAATTAGCTATTGCTGAGCAATTTTAGTTCATTGCCAAATATCCGGCTGGATAGATGAAATAGTTTTGTTCCACTTTTTTGCTAATTTTATCCTGAAATTATTATAAGTCATGCTGATTAAATGAACTTTATTGATAGTAATCATTTTTGCTAGTTAGCAGCTTATTATATTCACGAATTTATCATTTTTTAGCAGCACCAGAAGCTTTGAAAGCGAGAATACGTGTTCTTGAAAAGGAATTGCATCCATCTTCATTACTTATTGGGAATTTACGAACTCTGCCACCCAGCGAGTAATTATTTTGTTTAATATTGGAAAATTAGAGCATAAGTATTTTTGCTATAAAAACTTTTTTTTTACCGTTTTCTTAAACAGTTCCAGATTACCTAGCCTTAACGAAGCTTGGAGACTTTCGATTCCTGCGGAACTAAGTCAAAGACAGGAAGAGTTTTTAAAAGTATGTTTTTCCTTACTGTAAATTTTACATGATTTTTTAGTATTCAGTATTATATTTTCTCATTTCCTATTAAGTTTGTTGTGCTTCTCATTATACAATTTCTTATCTTGCCTTTTTTTTTTTTTATTTTTAATTTTAATGAAAATAAATTAGTTTTCCATTTTTCAGCAAAAGCAGCAGCGCTATCGTGACGGTAGTCCACTGCTTTCTGCTACCTTAATATTACCACAGGTTGTTATGCATTTTAATTTACATAACAATACACAAGCATAGTGAGGCAATAGCTTTATTAGCTTTCGAGTTGAATTTATTTTTTTTGTCAGTTCAAATAGCTATCTCTGATTTTTGATTGACTAAAATTTACATGCATTAACATCTTCTTCAATGTTTTTATCATTACAGAATATGAACGAATCATTAGAAGTACAAATTCAACTAATGAATATTTTGCGCGCAAATAAAGCTGAAATTACTGAGCGAGAACGTGATTTATTGGAGATGCTAGAAAACAAATACGGAAAGGTTACTCTATTGATATTTATATTCAAAAATTTATAAATGCTATTTCAGAAATATAATAAATTTTCCAAATCAATATTAATTGAAACTCCTCCGGCCTAACTACAGATCGTATTTATCTTTGTTTTTTGATTCTAAATAGAATATACTGAACTTTATAATTACCATATTGGATTACTTTTCAGATTGATAAGAATGATATCGAACAATCAACTGAAACACGTGTTGAACAAGATTTTACGAATGGCGGTATCAAACGTGAAATTCCTGTGGATGGTAATTTATTACTAACCTTTATAATTTTTTCATTTCTAAATAGTTTAAAATTTTGTTGAGATTTTTCAAATTTCTAAATGTTTAAATGAAACATCGTAGATATTTGTTTCTGCTACGTTCTTTTTTTTTTTTTTTTAAACCTATTTTGTTATAGGTGAGGCTGTATTAAACTATTCTGTTATAGGTGATGCTGTACCTTCTACTTCATTAGAGATTCAATCGGCTGAAGAAAGGGCCACTGATGATAATAAAGAAATAACTAAAGAACAAGTAACTCATTGATATTTTCAATCTAAAGATAATGTGATGTTTTGGAGGAAATAGATTGATACTTATTTTGAAAAACTCCTGAAGTACAATGAATAATGTGTTTTTATTTTAGGTAAAGCCAGCTAAAGAAGTATCACCGTTACCTTATTCGTTTTCTCTAACTGCTGATGTTCATGTACCTCTCACAATCACGGCGTCGGAACTGATGGAAAGATGCAGGAAACGGATTGATAAACCAGCCGAATTTCTTGAAATATTCGATGAACGAGTAAAGCCTCCAACTTTACCAGAAATACCACAGATGGAAAAATCTCTACCTGAAAAAGTTCGTCCAGTTTTCCATCTTTCTAAAAATGTGAATCATTAAAGGCAACATCGCTTGGATACCTCCAATAATATAAAGCAGGTGTAATTATCTTTTTTTTTTTTCCTTGAGAAATAAACTGAACTTAGTGCATTGAAAATTAATTGTTCTTTTAGGGATTTGATGATCGATTTGAAATATTATTTTCAGCTTTTACGACCAACACCTATAATCATGGTGGAGTCACGAAAGGAAGCTCATAGTATTGAGCTACAGAATTATTGTTACAATAGTACAGTTGCACTGATACGTGGTTTGACACAAACTTTGAAGATGGATCTCTCATTGTTTTCAACGAAATCTTTGTTGGAAATTGCACCAAATCATGAGGTTCATTATTGTGGAAATGTTTGTTATATTGCAAAGAATACTTCTATTTTACCATTTATTTATGCAAAAATGAATGAACAAGTCTGAGATCACTGCATAGTAATTTTAATATTTTCTATTAATTCTGAGTGAGAATCAAAAGCTTTTAGGGTTATAGGCTAAGAGATGTTTATTTGTTTTTTATTCCTTTTTATTTTTTTACTTAGATTCGATTAGGCAAAATACAGCTCACATTCTTTTTTATTTTCCTTAAAGTTTTTAAACGATTTATTATCATGTTTTAGTCTTACTCCTTAGTCAGGTTTTGCTTTGAGATGTCGGCTAAAATGAGAAATTCAAAATTAGCATTTCTCTTGGTCATACATTATACTCTATTTATTACTTGAATATACAAGACTTATTTATCGAGCATTTTTATCTGATAATTCTGATCCGTATTCAATTGAACGGAAACCGGAAGATAATTTTATCTCTTTTAAAAGATCAATTTTTAATAAGTTAGGAAGAACTTATTAAAAATTAATTAACATTAACTTTTGTGCTACTCTGTGAACTACTTGGGAATGCTTTCAAAAAACTAATAATTTTTAGGTGGAAATACGGTCTCAGTACAGAATGTCTCCTGATCAGAACGTTGATCATCTTGGACAACCAACATGGACATGCCATAGTACTCGTTCTTATACTACTATTGCTCATTATGCTCAATATCAGGCTCAATCATTCCAATATAGTTTGAAGGTAGATTTTGCAGTTTTTTAAACAAACGCTAAAGAGATTTTCACGAATGTGATCTATAGAGGTGTCAGTTGACTGAGTATTTTTAAATCACAACAAGACATATTCCTAGAATTATGGAACAAGAGAAGACATTTTCCTGTTTTAATTGGCTAAAAATAAACTAAAAACAAACCATATGTCTTGCCGTGATTTAAAAACACAACAATCTCATTTATACGGATTAAATGGAATGATTTGAGATCTGAAATTGTGAACCTCTTCTATTCGTCTTTCACACGTTTTTTAATCATACCGTTACTATGATATGTGCTGGAATGAATGATTGAAGTTTCAATCTTGGTGTTTAATGGAGTTTTTAGATCAAAATGTAGGCTAGAAATTCTATGATTTTGTTTTGAAATTCAGGAAGAAGCTGAAAAACTTCGAGCGGCAAGTGCAAAATATGGTGGTAGTGGTGCTTCAACAGATACTGGTAATGGTTCATTGAAACGCCGGCGTGCTACTGTACCTGAGGAATCTCAAATGCCGATGAAATTGATCAAATTTGGAACAAATGTTGATCTTTCGGATGAAACAAAATTTAAGTAAGAAGTCATATTATTTCTTTAGTATTTCATAAAAATTATTCTATCAATTTGATTTTTATTCTCCAAGGAATTTTTTTTTTTGGGTTTTTTATATTTACTGTTTTCATTTTTTTTTCCGCTTTCCATTTCTTGAAATATTCCTTCTTTTTTTAAAGAATATTATTTGATTAAGAGAGAGAGAGAAAATATATAAAGTATTTTAAATGCAAATTAAGAGGAAGGAGTGCAATCGCATATTTTTAGGGTACAGTTAGCGGAATTGAATAAGATGCCTTCTTTTGCACGGTTAGTTGCCGCATGTAATATGTTAACGCATCTTGGACATACTGTTTACGGTATGAATACTGTCCAACTATATATGAAGGTATGATGCTTAATTCAAAAAGTGGTTTCAAGATCATAAAGTGTATTAGTTTTAAGTTATTTTTCTGATGCAAATTATTTTCTATTTAGAGAGTCAAATTTTTGACTAGAAAAATTATATTAATTTAACGGCAGAAATTAAAATCTGCTTTATTTTTTCAATATTATTTACTAATGATTTTAGGTACCAGGTGCGCGTACTCCAGGGCATGTTGAAAATAATTGTTTGGCATCAGTGAATGTAAACATTGGTCCAGGTGATTGTGAATGGTTTTGTGTTCCATATGAATATTGGGCTGCAGTCAATGAAATGGTTGAAAAGTATGTTTTCATTTAATCTTTATAATTAATTCAATATTGAAATATTAGAAAGATTTTGGGGGAGAAAGAAGAAAGTAGAGAAATAAATTTGTTAGTATAATTAGAAGTAATCCAGTGCAATTCATTTAGTAATAGGCTAACATGATTAATTATCTTTTTTTTTATTCTTGTGATTCATAATCTTTCTGATCTCTTTCAGCTTCTATAAATGGAATAACGGTAAAACCATTCTAATAATTTCAGTTTTCAGGCGCAAGCTAAACTTTTTAAAAGGATCATGGTGGCCAGATATTGAAGAATTATTAGAGGCAAATATTCCTGTATATCGGTTTACGCAGAAGGCGGGTGATGTAGCTTGGATAGGCAGCGGATGTATTCACTGGGTACATAGTACCGGATGGTGTAACAATGTGGCATGGAATGTTGGGCCACCCACACCAACTCAGTATGAAATGGCTGTTCATTGTCATGAATGGAACAAACTTAATGTAAGTTTGTATGTTTGTTTCTTTGTTTGTTTTTTAATGTGTTCAGTGGAAAATAGGAATTAGATGAAGTATAATGGTGAGGAAAATTCTTAACTAAACTTTAATTTTTTCTCAAATCGATTTTTGAAAGATGTCATAGGAAATGATTTTTATATGAAATTATTTTCCTTATTTTAACATATTATATCACAGTCTGTTTCTCTTTGTCTTGATCATCGCATGTATTACCTCCAGAACTCAGTTTGTACTCCCGTATCAGCTACACTTTATACAAATCCTCAGATAAATAGATTTATCTATGCTGTTTATAATGTTTCTAAGACATATTTTTTCACGCCGGAAGTATCATTCATCAGTCTGCTTGATTATTAATAATGATTCATTTTTAATACAAACTGCAGCAAATGTTATTCAAACTTAAGTTTATAATCATGAAAGCTATTGAAGGTTAGAATGTTTATTTCAGGGTTACAAATCATTGGTTCCAATACAGCATTTAAGCTGGCAGTTGGCGCGAAATATACGCTTTTCAAATCAAAAAATGTTTACATTAGTCAAGCAAATGCTCATACGATCATTGGCGTATAGTAAAATGATCATTGATATGTTAAGTTTTTATGATAAACCAATTCGGATGCATCCAAGGCAGAAAGGCGAAGTATCGCACTACTGCTCTACTTGTGAGGTTCGTTGATCTGAGCATTATTGTCGAGATTCACATTTGGGATTCAAACGATATGGAAGTAAAGAATTTTTCCATATTAAAAAAAATATGTGAATTCTCTAAAAAACGATTCTTTGCGATATTAAGCAGAAGTCTCAGGTTACTGGATTTGCTATGACCTTCTCTTATTAAGATATTCTGTTAATTTCTGAATATAACTTGTAAACAGTACATTTTAAATTGCTCATTTCACATTTCCGGTTCTTCGCATTTATCACTGCTCAATTTTCATTTTGCGACATGAAAAAATTTTTTATCTTGAGAAATAAATGAACCTGATATCTTTGCAGGATTTTTTTTTTGTTCCTTTTCTGAAGTTATTTAATTCTTTTCTCTCTGTAGATCGAGGTTTGGAATGTTTTGTTTGTTCGTGAAGTAAATGGCAAATTTCCCGTTTACTGTGTTCAGTGTGCTCGAAAAGCAGATCTCGCCAATTTTACTGTTCTTCAGCAGTATACATTCGATGATCTTTGTAGTGTTTTTGACCAATTTCGTCTTTATCCGGTAAATTGAATTCTTTTTCCACTTTATAAGAGGGTAGTTATTAATTAATAAGAATTATTCCATACTATTTAATAATTTATAATGATTGGTATTATAGTATATTGCATTTTATAATTTCTCGGTTTATGCCTGCCCATGCCATAACTTTACATATTATTCTATCAGAATTTCTCTTCTGAAACGTATAGATTAAATGAGGGATCAACTATTCATTTCATTTATGTGGTTCGAGGAGGTTTTACAGATTCCAAATTAAATTTTTTTTTCTTTTCAGTTTACCATAACTTTTTTTTTTTTCATTTCAGCAAAACAGATCTGCCGTTGTTTGTTGAATGAAACGATTATATGACTATCGATGTCTTTCATCAGTTTGTATGGATTATAATTTATTTGTGTATATGAATACTGCCATCCCTCTCACCATGTCTTTTTGATTAAATTTTTTTTTTCTAGCATTTATATCTTGTGCTTCGATTATTTATTCATATTAAATGGAATTTAGAAATTTTTGATTTTCACGTCAAAATTTTTTTTTATCAAAGATATTCTTCGCTCTTTTTTTCTTATTAGATTTTTTATATATATATGATGTGCAGAGATTCCTAAAAAGCTAATTTAATATTTATGGTATGCTACTGTATGATATAATGCTGAGGAAGATTGGAAATTATTTATAAGAAATATCCGGGAAAATTATTCAAAGACCTAAGCATGATTTTATTTTTTATGCTTACAACGCAGTCTTGTATTTTTTATCAGAAAGTATGTAGTAACACTCACTTTTAATATATTATAATATCAAATCTTTATTTTTACTGTTATTTACTATATATCACGTATTGATAATCGATAAAACTCGTTCATTGCTATGATTAATTTCAAATTTTCACTCTTAAATTTTATTCGTTTCTTTCATTCTAAAATGATAGTCATTGATAAAAATCTCGATTTATTTTTCCAAATGTCTTTTTTAGTTCGTTTTTTTTTTTCCTCATAATTGTTGATTGTTGCTAAAAGAACTGTAATAATTCATGCCAAAAATCAAACTATGCAATGTACATTACAGTGAATTTGCATGTGAACAATATCCAAAACTTTTTTGGATGGAATTATTTTTGATGAATGCAAAATTGAATTTGAACTTTTCATGCATAATAAAATGTTTTATTTCATATCTTAAACTGCTTTATACTGCTGATAATATCCCTAGAAAAAATTTGAAACTGGAAACTTTCGATGAGAGAAGGGATTTTTGATCGACTCGAGAAATTTTTAAAGTGGTTTGTACTCCTCTCTTATGAGATTTTCAATTACTAGAAATCTAAGATTTTCAAAGCAAAATGATTTAACATTATACTGGAAGGAAATAAATTCCAGAACTGAATTATGTAGAATATCCGAATTAATTAAACTGAAATATGAGTCGCAACTTATAGAAGGAATGATTTTATTCATCAGAGAAATATTTGATTTTCTTGACATCTTCTTAAATTGTATATTTAAATTACTGAGCCTGAATTAATCGATATGAATTGATAATAACATAAAATTTCAAATTTTAGTTTGAAAAGATTTTACGCATAAAAAAAATGTCTGATTTTTGATATCTTTCTATATTTAAATTATTGAATTTGAATTAATTGGTAGATAGACAGGAACATGAAATTTCAAATTCAATTCCAAAGGAAAATAGGAACTCGAATTTGAATATGATTTAATATTTAATAATTTTGCATAATTTATCTAAAAGTAGGATATTTGAATAAAAAAAAAAAAAAAAAGAAAGAAAAAAGAAAAGAAAGATGATAGAAATTAGATGATGGAAAATAGTTCGAATTAGGGACGAAGGAATTATTATTACAGTTTGCTTGTAAAATAATTATATTCGTCATTTTGATTTGAGTTTTATCTGCCAATCGCTCTATTCCAATAATCATTCCGAATGAAATTCATTCATTCAAAATATTCTTCTCATTATTTGCACACACACATACACACACACACACACCGTCAACATAAATAGAAGTATTATTTATGTTTGACTGAAATTTGTGCAAACGATATACTGAGATACTTAAATTTGAAATAAAAAAGAGAGAGAGGGAGGGAGGAAAAGAAGGAAAAAGGTTGAAAGACATTTAGAACTTTTGATTTATTTTACAAATATTGCCAGGATTTATGCATAATTGAAAATTGTGAGATGAGGGAAAAGGTAGCGAAAGTAAAAATGAAGAATAATGGACGATCGGAATGAATGAATGACCACCGATCTTTTCAGTAAAATTTTCCAAAATTTTAATTGTTGATTATTCGTCATCAATCGGTTTATTTATCAAAACCTTCTTCTTCTTCTTCTTCTTCTTTTGCTTTTAGCAATTTGTACGATTCAACTTTGAAAATGAATTGTTTGGCTAAACTAGTCGTATTAAAATATTTTGTCCTAGTTTGATGGTGCTTAATTGATGATATATCCAGTTCTCATTTAAACAAAATTCCTATTTCCTTCATAAATTTACGCAAAATGCCATAATTAGCAATTCTTTTCTCTAACATTTGATGAAATTTCTATTTTGAAAATTTTTGTTAAAAACAAGTTTTTTTGTGTTGCAACTACTGTGAAAATATCAATTTCTTCGAGATTTTATTATTTATCTAGCTAACTTTGTTATTTATTCAGCTTATTATCAACCTTATAATTTATTTTCACCTGTTATTTACCTTATCATTTGCTGAGCTAATGAGTAATGAATATTTTCTATTATCGATTGGTATCGATAAAAAATCGATCGCTTATGTGAACCTTCAATATTATTATTATTTCGTCCGATAAATTTCATCCAATCCATCAATTATAACATTGAATGTAAAAAAAGAATGATAACTTTTTTTGCAGGGGAATTTTGAAATTAAAAAAATAAACTTGTTATTTTTGATGACGATAGTAATAACTTTCAGTATGATGGTAATTACTGTTCAGTATTTTTTCCAATTTTTAAGAATTAAATTTTGAAGTTGGACTCAATTGTTAAATAATAGTGATGATAAGTTGATATGTTTTTATTTTAGGCCCAATTTCAATGATATCTATGCAGATCTTCAAGAATATTAGATATTAATGGATAATTTAGGATTCAGAATGATAATCTGAGATATCCGAAATAAAAGATCTGATATTGTCGCAATAAATTATATATTGATAATGATAAAAGCATTACATTTAAAATCTGGCCAATTTCGTTAATCTTGATGATGATAACAATTATATCTGTTTTTTCTCAATTTCTATTCGATTACGAAAATCTGAATTTAATCTTTAAATGATAATATGATAATTCAAGCAAAACTTAGTTTACTAACATAAATATTAATTCATAAAATTTGTTCCTAATTTTTAAAAAAAAATTAAATCTAATTAAAAATAAAAAGAATTTATGCCTTTTATTTTTTCATTAAATTTTAATTCGTACCTAATTTTTTTCTTCGCATTGCGCTTCTTTAATCATTAACTCATTAATATTATTTGGAAAAAGTTTTTAAATATTAATATAATTTATTTAATTCCGAATAATTATGATTTCAAAAGAGTAAATAGATATTTCTATTTTTAATTGATCAAGATGAGCAAAGATATTAATTCATATCATTATTTCCAAACTTTTTTCTGTAAATTTCCCTTGCCTTAATTATTAAAGTCATAAATATTATTACTGATCATTAACCCAAAATTTCTGAATACTAATATAACTATTTATTTATGTTCTGATAATTATATATTTCAATAACTATTATAACGTATTTACTTGAGTTTTGATAATTATAAATTTCAAATGCTATTATAAACTATAATTATCAATTTATATTTTGATAATTATAAACGGAGAAAGATTGTAAATACACATTTCTATTTTCAATTAATCAAAATATGATAGATTCGATAAGATCGAAATTTCGATATCGAATTTAATTCAATTCATTTGGTCCCTTACCTGTCCTCTTCCATCTTTTATCGCCAAATCTATAATTCTACAACAGAAGAGCAGTAGAGCGATTCAGAATAATCGCCAGGTACATCATCATATTATCGTATCGCTATTATCAAAATCTCTTCGACCCGTAAAAATTAAAATCAAATATATATATGTGTTTATTCAAATGTGACAACTAGTACTACATTATTTTTATTATTGTTATTTGTTGTTTATTATTTAGATTTGTATTATTATTATTATTATTATTATTATTATTATTATTATTATTATTATTATTATTATTATTATGACTATTACTAATTAACTATTATTTCTTTTAGTAACCTTCAATTCTTTTCATTTGTACATTTTTGATACTGTTCATGAAATCGAGTCATTTATATTTATGTATAAAATAAGACTGAATGATAAATTTTCGTTTTTCTAAGGGAATTTAAAAAAAAAAATTTCGTCTTTTTCTAAGTGAGTTTTTTTTTTCAATTCAAAAAAAGTGAAAAAAATTGGATGATATATTTTTATTCTGTAAAATTTAACAAACTTTTGCAAAAATTTTTTTTCATCCTTCATATTTTTTAAATTTATAATTTATTTTATATTAATTCTAATAAATTTATATAATTCATATATTTATTTGTAGTTTGCGGTGAAAAATTTTTCTTCATTTTTATCATAATTCTTAATCGATGTATTTATTAGTAATAACAATAGTTAATTACTATTTGATGACGAAGTTTTTGATTTGAATAAATAAGATACTAATTATGGATTTTAGTAAAAGTTTTGAGTTCTTGAAATAATTTCTATTTTATCAAAATACATAAATGAAATATTATTGATACAGAATTCGAAAAAAAAAAAAAAGAAATCAATAATTGCAAGTTTATTATTCCTCGCTTTTAACTTATATTTTAATTATCTTTTTTTTTTTTTTTTGAAAACATAATTATCGCTTTTCTTCTTTTGAAAAAAAAAAAAAAACCATTAAAATCTGATTCATTCTTCTTTTCGAGTAAATTATCAAAAATGGCAGGTAGCAGCACTAATTGAAATGTAATATGTCATCAGCAGCTGTTATTATTCAAAGGATCGGAAAAGACATTTTTGAAATGAATGAGGAAGAAATTTGAATGAAATATAACAATATTGTTGCCATCCAAACTTGATTATGGCCTTGAATGGATTGTCAATTTTAGGAGAAAAATTTTAAAAATGGATTTCCTTAAATTTTTCTCTAAAATTGAATTTTATTCATTTCTTTTTTATACTCTTTTGTATTATACATTACATTCAATCATCATGTATATATATACATTTAATATACAAATACAATAATTATTATTAAATTTTCGTATTAAAAAAAAATAGTTTTTTCGGATTTAACGAAAATGAAATTTCATATTATTATAATTATAATTCTTTTTTAAATTTCCATTTTTTTAATGCTATTTCCTTTTCTCTTCTCCTTCTTTTTTTTTAAATTTCTTTTTGAAAATATAATTATTTCTAAACTTTTTTTCCAATTTTATGAATTTTTAAATTATTTACTTACGTTGAAATAGATTTGAATATTTTATTGAAATAATCGAAAAAAAATAGTATTAATTAAATGATAGAATATATTTTTAATGGAATTATAGGAGGATGAAAAAAATTTGTTTCGTATTTTTGAATATGAATGAAATGAATTAAAAAAAAAAAATACTCACTTTTTAATAATTTGAAATATAATTTGATGATTAGCATTTGAACTTCATTTTCAAAAACTTCACGTAATGACGTATTCGCCTAGCGTCAACAAAACGGTTAGCACTGATTGATCGAATTGTTTAGTAAACGTGGATCATATAATCTGGCCAGAAAAATTGATAAGAAGACCAGAGATTCCAATATTCAATGTTTCAATGTTTCAATTTTTCAATACTTCAAGTTTTCATATTTTTTCGTTTTTTGCATTTCTAAATGGACACGGTATGATTTTCGATTTGCATAATATTGCTCATATTAATAACTTCTATGTTAATGAACTTTTGAAAAAAAAAAAAAAAAAGAAAATTTAAGGAGAGTTTCGGTGAAATACGGCGATATTTAACTTGTGAAATGTCGAATTTGTTTGATGCTATCATGTGGAAATAATTTGGCTAATTAATGCCTCTATTCAAGATCTTCAATTTCAATGCTATGGATTTGAATTTTCAACTTTTTACTATCTTAATTGCAATTAAAAGCTATGTTGCAATCCCTCCAACAGAATTACAACAACATTACTATGTTAACGGTAAATTATATTTCTCAATTCTAATTATGCAATTAACAACTTAAAGAGTAAAACTTCGTAAATAATTAGATATTATATGATATATTTCATTTTCAAATAATATATGCCAAAATGCTCACTTTTTATGCAAAATACTAATTACCAATCATATCATTATCATTTTATCATTATTATCACTATCACTATTAATATTTTATATTTAGTAATTTTATTAATCCATGCTTTTTTTGATCACCTCTATAATTTTTATGTTTATCAATTTATTATCATTAGCATTCATATCTCATATTTTCAATATTACCAGAAACAGATTATTTCATAACCGCAGAATTTTATCCTTCATAAATTTGGAGTAATTTTAATTTTCAAATTTTGCATTAATTCGGAAAGTTGAAATGAATCCAAATATTCACGATAGTGCTTGTTACTATGATTATTAATGCTTTATATTATATTATCAATAATTTTATCAATTATTGTTCTATCTTTATCACACTGATAAACATCATCCTGAATATTTGTTTAGATCAGTAAGGTTATGAATATTTCGTATATTTAAATTATAATAGTAATACGGTATTACTACTGTAATTTAAATGTTTTAATGAATGGAAAAGAAATAAAATTAAGTAAAAAATTAAGCAATATATCCATAAATTATTACATAAAATTAAAATTCAATAGTACTAATTATTATTATCATAACTGATATCATTATTTGATATTAATTTTATTATTATCTCTTATTATTTCATATTAATAGGAATGAAAAAAAGTCATTTCTTAATTATATATATACATTTGTTTTGATTCAAAAATTTTTTGATCATTAATTAATTTTACTGAAATAATTTTTATTAATAATTGGAAATCTTTGTAACATTTAATTCAAATAATCTTCATTCCGCACCGTTCAACTTTTAATATATCATATCAGTTTATTGCAAACTGGTTTCTAATTACTATTATGAAACAAATAAAGTTTAAGGTTTATGCAATTATATATGTAATTTTAATTTCGGTATCTTCATAATTGAAGGAAGGAAAAAAACACAAAATTAATTATTAATTTTATATTAAAAACATGATTAATAATTTTGTGATATAAAAATCGAAAATATATTGACCAAATTTTACAATCATTAATTTTCGTTTGTGAACTAACAAATGAAAATTTTTATAAATTAAAACAAATTATGAATGATATTATTTTACACTACACATATATTCAAATAAAAAAAAAGATTATTAAAATGGAAAAAAGTAATAGATTAATGATCTTTTTTTGAATTTTTTTTTTTTTTTTTTAAATAAAGGAAGTGCAAGTTAATAAATTTTTTAAATGAAAAAAGTACAAGTTTTCCTTCATTTTTCATTTTTTTTTTTTTTGACAATTATTATCATTATTACTGTTATTATTTCAATATGCGAGCGACAATCGATTAAAATGAAATTAACATTCAATGGTATATATATTTAGCTAAAAAAGAATCATTAAAATATTGATTTTTTCGAAATTTTAACAAATTTTTCAAATGAAAAAAAAAAGAGTGTAAAATTCCTTTTTAATTGACAGTAACACCAACATGCGAGCAACAATCGATTAAAGTGATATTAACATTTAATGATAATGATTGGCCGCGTGGACGATTCGAGGATTGGATTATTGTTGGAACTAATAATCGACCTGAATGCCGCTTGAAGGGAAATGGTGAATTGCAATATGTTATTGAACTCGCCGTTTTCAATGATCCGTGCCAAACACAAATGGTTGATATTTCGGAAATTTGAATAAAATGAAAAAAAAAGTCGCTTGATATGTTTAGATTCAAAAAAAAAAGTTCGAAAACTTTTCCGAAGTCAAAAAAAACTTATCGATTGTTGGATCCTTCCAGCTGAGCCTAGTTATTGAATGATTAATGGCACCTTTTCGTCAGACCTAATTAGTAATGCTATTTGGCATGCAAACAAACAACAAATTCATTGTGCAAACAAATTTCATTGTTTGAAAACGAACTTCAATGAATTAGAAATTGATTGATATTTTAATAGGGCTTGGGTGTATATAATTAAATTTTTTTTCGTCCCAAAGGTCTTTTGTTTGCCATTTTCAAAAAACAAAGTTTGGGACTAACAATTTTGTCAAATTTAATTTTAATCTATCATATAATCGGTTAATATTTCTGCGTATATATAATTTTATTGTACCAGTAAGGTAAATATTCGGATTAAATTTAAATCAGTTTTTCTTAAATTTAAATTCAAACTCAAATTAACATGTTCAAAGTTAAAATTAAGGTTAAGTTTTAATTAGCATAGACCGAAAATGTATATTTTCTTTATTAAAGATGATATTTTTTTCTTTTTCAACTTTTTGTGAGATAAAATTTGATTCATTCAAAAAAAAAGAAATTCGATAGAAAATTTAAATTTGGTTAATAATTGCTTTGTCAATGATTGCTGCAAAAATTTTTGTACTAATTTCCTGGAAATTTTTTCATTTTCTTCCTCTTTTCAAGAATGAAATGAAAATTGGACCGAAAATTCATCCCCCTTTTTAATATATTCCAATTTAAAACTTCCATGAACTGATTTTGTGTAAATGAGGAATCAAAGATGAAAATGAAAAAAGGATTTAAGTCGATAAGGCACAAAAGTGTCGAAAAATTTCCGACTATAAAAAAATTCGAAACTTTTATGCCTGATAATGCGATTCATACAGGAAAAGGAAATCGAAAAATGAGAACTTCTAAGATCTTGTTTTATGAAAAAAAAGTGATCGATAAAATGGTTAGGGGTTCGATTCCAGAAAATGCAAAAATTTGAGAAGAAAGAACTGAAAAATTTTCGGAAATAAGTAGGAAATTCATTCACTATATTTATCATAATTATCATATTGCCAGAAAATGACAAAGCTATGAGAAAGCTCCTAAAAGCAAATTATGATATTATTTTTATCTTGATAATTAATTGGTTCTAATCCTTTGATCGCAATCGGTTCAAATTGATAAGAAATAGGGAAAGTTAGAAATTTTCAGATTTGTCTAGAATTCTTGTCGAGAAATCTTTCACATTATTCATATTCGTTTTAGATCAATTCCTATGAAAGAATTTTCAAATTATGCTCGAAAATTTTCAATTTTGGAAGGTTTTCAAGTTTTAAATTTGTAAATAATTTCATCCATTATGTCATCTATCACATTATTAATACCGGAATTTTTAGCCATCTACAGGAGTATTTCAAAATCGAATTCGAATTGGAAAAAATCCAGCGCTAATTTTATTTGGTGATAAAACATTTATCATCAAATGTACATATGGTTTGCCAGAGATAAATCAACTTGATATGCCATACATAAATCCATCATTTAATGCTGTCACTTTAACGTTTGTTGTTTTTTTCATTCTTTTTTTTTTTTTTTTTTAATAAAACTTTTTTAAATTTCACTTTTTCCTTCCTAATTTTTATCGCTTCATTTTTATTAAATTATTCGCAAACAATTTGTTTTTTTTATTTTATTTAAAATTTTTATGCATTTATCATTTGAAAATAGCAGCTAATAATTATGCATATGTATAATGGCGCTCAAAGTTAGATCCCAAAAAATGAGAGGGAAATATTCTTTTAAAAATTTCTAGTGGTTTGTCGACAAATTCGATGCAAGATGAATCATTAGGAGCTCTGATACCACCAGTATCATCAAACGAAACGACTGGAGAAATTGCAGAAAGTCAAGAAATGGATGATAATGATGATAATACATTGATATCATGGCCAATTTTTTTATCAATAATCGGTGGCTTATTCGTTATAATTCTCATTCTCATGTTTGCTTTTATTTGTTTCCGATGGAGAATTGAATGTAAAGGAAGAAATTTGCAAGGACAACATGCAACATCAAATGGTTCCTTTGTTGAAATGTTGAAAAATTTTTCAAAAACAAAAAATCAATTTCTACAGCTTAAAAGAATTTTCACGAAAGTTTTTGATTAATAGAGATTATACAAGCTTTATATCAAATCAATTTTTTATTTCTAATTTCTTTTTTCTTTTGCTCTTCAAAAAATATTTACTTCAAAGAAATGACTGAATTTATTCATAAATTTTACTTTTTCTTTATCAAATTTAAACGGTTAAATGTAATTTTAAAAGGGTTAAATTTTAGTTGTGTCACAAAAATTATTTAGATCTAACACATAAAATGAAGAATTAGAGTTCGAGTTTCTACTGTTGCATTAATTTTTTTCTTAATTATTATGTCTTGAATTTCAAATTTAGCGAGTCATTATTTTGTTCCTTTTTTCCCTTTTTTTTTTTTTTTCTAAATAAAATTAATAGGAAATATCTTAATGATATTATTACTATAAAAGATCATTTGGTCTTTAAAATAAAAGAAAATTGATAAATTAAGGATGAAGCAAAAATAAATTTTATTTAAATGCATTATTGATTCTGTTTTTGATGAAGAAGTAATAGAGTTAATCAAATTAACGAAATTTATATTGATAAAAAGAACATAAAAACAATATGGTTGAAATAATTTGATTTTCGAATTCAGTAATTCGATTTGTCATTATTAATGTTATTTTAAATGATTGATCAACAAATTTTTTAGGCTTATCCATTTTTTTCTTTAAATTTGTTCAAATAATTTGTTATTAATTGTCATTTGAGAAAAAAGTTTTCGCTAATTTTGCAAAAAAATTAGATAACTACTTTAATTATCAAATGATCAATAATTTTTTCATAGTCCTTTTTTTGTCCCTTCTCTTGTTTATTTCAAATTATTTTCGATTATTCAATAAATCTTATGCATAACTTATTAATAATGCATTATTTAATTTAAAAAATGTAGTAGTTTGAACAAAAAAGTTCGGACTTTCTTCTAAAAACAAGTATTTCAAACAAACAAGAAAAAAAACAAATGTTTGTATTTGAAATAAATATTTCAAGGATGAATGAAGTTTTTGAACATTATTGAAAAAGAAAAAAGGGAAAAAATTTGATGAAATTTGAAAAAAATATGATGTTGAACAAGAAAAATAGCTATAAAATTAAAATGAAATTAAAATTACTGCGGCATTATTTTCCAAACATTTGAAAACTTATTCGAAACATCGAACTTTAATGGAGAATTTATTATTTATCGATTTTTATTTTCAGTATAAGGAAAGATATTAATTTATATGTTAAAATTATGTTATCATATCCTTACTTTAGGAAAAATATTTCTTAATACTTTAAAAAGTTAATTTCATTTTAAGTAATATGTTATTAATTAATATCGATGAAAAATTTTAAGTGTTAATTAATGATTCGTTACACTCGTTTTAGGTATTACAATTAGTAAATTTGGCATTAATGATCTTTGGTGGAATGAAAGGAATACCGCTAAATCGAAACAATTGCCAAGCATTCAAACAACTAATGAAAGGTTTGTCTTTTTTAATTAATTGTAATTAATAATGTTTCCGAAAACTTGTCGAAACTTTCTTTTTTGCTTTATTTTATCGAAATACAAAACTTGTTCACAAAATTTGCTTCTTTCTTTTTAAGAGTTTTCTCTTTTTTTCTTTTCCTATCTTAACTTTAATTTCGAATTTCAATTTTAGTTTCAAATTTTTAATTACAACTTCAATCAAAATATATTTCATTATTATACAATCTAATTATAAAATTTGACAAAAAAATTAGATGCATTACATTTAACTATGTTTTAAATTAGAGTTAAGCCAAAAAGCTAGTTTTGTTTCCTAAAGAGCAAGTTTCTTCTAAACTTACTTCCAACTTTAATTTTCAATTTCTATTTCGAATTTTTAATTGTATTTTAGATCTTCTGCAACAGTACAAAGTACAGTACATGCGAATTCATCATTATCATCTAATTCATCAACTGATTCGGAGCGAAATTTGCGAAATGTTTCAACGAGAAATCATTCACAACAACAATCGTTAACGACTGATTCCGGAATCACTGTTACGGAAAGTGTCCCACAATGTCATTCGGAATGGCGAAGTCGTATTCTAGCAAATTTATCTAGCAAACATGTGAATAATGATGTTAGTAATGTTAATTATGATAAAAAATTTTTAATTTTATATTAAAATTTTTGACTAAATTTTATCAGTGTGTGACTGAAGATAGGAAGTGAAAAAGGCTAATTGTCTGTTTATACAATTTTAAATAATGACTTGATTTTTAGATATATTTTTGGAATTTATAGAAATAAATATTATCTAGTTCTTCTATGACTATTCATATATCACTATATATGATAAGCAGTTAATAATAGTTTCTATTCAAATTGCATCTAAATTTTTATGCTTTAAACTGGTTACTAGCCAATTTTGCGGTTTATTTCCAATCATACAACGGTAAAATTGAATGAAAATTTTGATTTAAAATTTCAATTTCTGATTATTTTCTTCTGATAAAATGGAAGGCGAGGAATGATAAGGTTTGATTGTTTAAGATTTAAAATATTATTAATTAATTATTTCAATTTAGGTAGGTTTGAACAGATGCTTATCATTACGAACAGATGATTTAGCAGTTTGTGAAAATCAACTTTCCGAAGTTCGTTCAATAACCGAAATTTATCGATCCGCTGAGATGGCTCTCGGTGATGGTGATGCATTATCACAATCAACACTTGAAGGTATTTTTAAACTTGTACTGCAAAGGAAAAGTTTAAAATAATGAATAAATAAATAATCTAAATTCTTTAGAAACATTGATTCTGAAAATGGAGAAAAATTCTCTACTTTCTTATAAAAAATTTATGTCACATTTTGAAAATATTTGAAATTCCATTTTTCTATTTTTTTTTTTCGGTTGAAAAATGCTGAATTATCCATCGTTTAGAATTTAGGAAATCAAGAAAAAATAAAAAAAAATATCAAGACCATCCTTCAATCAAAAACTAGGAAAAAAATGAATCTTATCATAATCTCTAATTTTTTTTTTTTTCAAAATTCTAATGAAACTGGTTAAATGAAAAATAATTGCCAATCAGATAGATTCAAACATTCTTCGATCATAAGCAATTAAAATTGAAAAACAAATTTAAAATTTAATCGAGCACATTAATCATCAATTATTTTCAGGAATATCATATATACCAAATTATCATGATTCGAATCCTACGACTGAAAGTTTGATCCGATGTGTTAGTAAAATACGCGGTATCGGCTCTCGTAAACTTACAGAACAAGAATTCGGTAAATATTTTTTCACTCAGCAAAGTTGTTTGTTTAAATTTTTTATTTTGAATTCAATTTTTTTTTAAATTTCGATCTATATATTTGTTAGGAAAAAAACATAATTAAATCGATGAATTATACCGCGAATCTATTTGATGAAATAAAATCATTAAGATATTTTTTTCTTTTTATTTTTTTTACATTTAATTGAAAAAATTTCAGGTCGATGGCGTCGTTTCGTGACAACTAATGTGACATTTCGTGAAGCACTTTTGAAAGCACGAGATGCTAAACAAATTGAAGAGATATGTTCAGGAATGAATTATAAAAAATTATTTGCAAAAGAAAAATGGAATGCTATAATTCGTTGTATTATTGATTTCCAACAACAACAACAATATAATTTATCTCCAAAACATTACATTAAACGAAATGATTCATCACAACGACAGGTTAATTAATTCTCTTATCTACAAAAATTTTTTAATTAACTTTCCTATGCTGTCATTTATTTTCTCTTTTCGAAGTTTTTTTTTTTTTGTTTTTTTTTTTTTAAAAAACATATTGATAAGGTTATTTGTAATTATTGAAAATTATGTAATGCTTAAATATAAACATTACTGATCAATGCCAGGAAATTTTAAAATGTCACATATTTTTGAAATTAAAATTCTAAACGTTGTATAATTCCTGGAAAATATTCTAAGCAATTATGTTATTAGCAAAGCTTATAAGGATGGCAAAAAAAAAATAAAAAAATAAAAATTGATAAAATGTCACTTGTGATATTTTATTGATAGCAATTTTTTCTATCATTATTATTATTTCGAAGTACTTCTAATTAATTATAGTGAAAGGAATTAATAGAAATAGGTAACGAGAAATTGTATAATTAGTTATCATCTATTGTTTTGTTTGTTTGTTTGTTTTTTTCAATATGGAACTGAAAGAAATTATTTTTTTTTTTTTAATTTGCTTAAATTTCCTACCAAAAACCTTTTTACATATTTTTGCTGAATAAGTTGATTTGATTATACTTTAGTTTTCTTAAATAAAAGATAAATTGGTACTGTATGACATATATTTATTTTCAAATAATAACTAATTAAAAACTAATTATTTCAATAATCACTTGTTCAAAAAAAAATGTTTAAAATAATTTTATGTTAGAGAATTTCTGATGAATGAAAAAAATTAAGCAAAATATTAAATCGCTTTTTGCAGTAAATTGCAAATTAGTATACAAAACTTTTCCTAAATATTATCATATTTTGTTCTTCTTTCTTATTTTCTAGAAAAAATGCTGTTTATTTCCATTCTTTCAGGATTTAGTCTCGTCATCTTTAAATGTATACGTCGGCGATGTTGGTTCCAGTGGCTGGTAGTGTTAGTTTTACCGTATCTCTTCGATCTAGTATTATTTCCATCATGTGATTGATAATATTGATATTTCCTATCCGGTTACAATTCCAGTTTATAATTTCAATTATCAATTGTTATTATAGTTGAAAATTTGCGACTTTCTGCATCTATACATATAATTATATGTATTTATTCTTTTTTTTTTTTTGGTTTTAATTCGAACAAATATTTTTTGGAAATTTTTAAAAATTTCGAAAAGTTTTTCCTTTAATAACAATACTTCACAGATATGTCTTTTTTAAAAAACTTATTTAATAATTCGTGATTTTATTCAAAATTTGAACTCATTAAGAAAATGAAATATTTAAAGCTAATTATTTCTGATGAAAATTTTAGCATGTACATGCCTTATCATTAACATATTAATCGTTCTAAAGGTGCATTTTATCAATTGACTAATTTTTGCTTCTCATTTATTTAACATCGCATTTGATTTATTTAAACTTGGTTTAAACTTTTATTCACTTTCAAGATAAAATTAAGATAATTTATCTGAACTATTGAAAGTTTTTTAGCTCCCTTTCTTAATTAGCTAAAAAAAACTAATCATTTAAAAATATTTGAAACATCTTTTATGTATTCGAATTAATTAAATAAATATACAAGTAATGCTATAATAAATTAAAATAAATTTTATATCTAATAATGATATTAATATATTGTAATGTTGTATAATATGATTTCAAATGTTTTATTTTGTATTATAATACTTTACTGATCATTGTTTTGATAGAATTATATCTGCAAAGATTTGTTATTAGTTTAAGAAGTAAATCTTTGAATATAACAATATTTTGTTTGCTTTTTACTATTACTTTTTTCTTATCATATTTTATATTCAACAAATTACATTCTTTTTTCTTAAATTTTCTATTTTATTTTCGTTTCTTTCACAGAACTAATCATTATTTTTCCAAATTTAGTATATGTACTTTTTGGTATATGTACTTTTTTTATATTCGTCAAAAATTATAATTTTCGGAATTTAGAATGATTAATTAGATTAGAATTTTTAATAGCTTAATGGGCAGTAATAAACAAAAATTGCGCAGAAACTATTTATCTTTGATTAAATAAGTGAAAAGTTCTGCGTAATGTGTCAAATTTGCATTAACGTAGATAAAATAAAACTTTTACATAATGTATCAACTTTGCTTTAACATAAATAAAATAAAAGTTTTGCATAATTATCAAATTGGTAAGCAAAAGGTTTTGTCAGTTTGCTTTAAAGTAAAAAAATATTGGAGTCTAAATATTAAAAACAATAAAAAAGCATGAAAAAGAATTTTTTTGAAATCTAATTCAAATGAAAAAAAGATATTCTGTTCTTTTATTTCTTTAGATTTTTTTTTTAAAAAATTGTTTAAGAGAATGCCAGATAACACGTTTTACAAATTTTTCGAGAAAAATTCACTGAATTTTGGCAAATTTTAAACAGTCTTTTTCTTCACTTATATCGATTTGTATCTAAAAAAGAGGTCTATCTATAATGAGTCTAGAATGTACACGGAGCTCAGAATAATGAAAATTTGTGCTTGTCTAAAATAAAAAGCCTTAATGATATTGTGAGCAATGGAACAAGTATCAGTTTAGTTCTGATGATGCAACAATTTTTCCACAAGTTTCTTCATAAATTCTAGAAAACTTGAAGAAAAAAATTCTTCCAATTTGTTTTAATTTGCATACATTTGAGTATTTCATTAATTAACATGACAAATATATTCACGAAAGACTAAATTTTTTTTTTCAAGTAATACAACACATTCATCAAATTAGATTTGTTTGTATTATTCGATTATGTATGTTCCATTCATTTGCATATATATATATATATGCATATGAATATGATTAGTAACATATTCTATATTGATAAATTTTGGTGCAAAAATTTTGGAGGAAATAGATAAGATGAATTTAATGATTCGATCAAAAAAAAAAAAAGAAAAAGTTCAATATGTTAAGCATTTCCTATTTAAGAAAATTATATGCTCATATGCTCATTTGTATAATTTTATATTGCATTGTTTTAAAGTGAAAAGTTAATGGATAAATTGAATTTTTAATTTTTTTTTCTGCTTGTTTTTTGCTCCATTTTCATATTAGCATTTTCTAAATTGTATTTTAATTTGAAAAATGGACTTTTAAAAATTAATCATGCAATGATTATATGTTAATGAATTCTAAGCTTTCTTTCTCATTATTAGCAATCGAACATAAAATGTTATTGATCGTATGAATTTATAAATAAAAAAAAAAAAAAAAAAAGAAAAAAAAACAAAATAATGACATTGCGCTTTGTCATTTAGCCTTTACAAAAAATTTTTTTTTGTCATTGAATTTTATTTCAGTAGACATTTCTTGCAGTTAAAATTTAGATCTTTTTTTTCTTTTTTTTTTCTCTTTTTTTTTTTGAATGTTAATCTATAGAAATAAAAATGTAAATGCTCCCTGTTACCCGGACGGAACTTCCAAGTTCCCTATCGATTGTTTTCAAATTTTGACTACATTTCTATAAAAGTAGATTTCCCGTCTTTACTTGCATTCGAATAGGCCATCATTTTTATATAGACATACTTTTTTTCACGTTTCACATCCGTGATAATTAAAAAGAAGTGAGGAAGCGGAATTTTTTGACTCCACCCTACACCACGGCCTTATGAGTAGGCTGAATTTTTTGATTCTGCCCCGCACCCCGCCTTATGAGTGGACAGAATTTATTCACCACGCTTACTTTCCGCATTGATTCCACTACTTCCTCCAACGTTTCAAGTTCTTTATCGATTGATTTGAAATTTTTATACCGCGTTGCATTCGAATAGGCGCGTGTTTTTAAAAAATGCGGCGAGTAATTTAAGCTTGTCGTATGTTTTTTGCTTTGTAAGGAATGTAATTCGTTTATTTTTTGACTTGCGGGAAATGTAGTTGCGCCTCACAAATGTCGAGGTCATGATAGTATATAATGAAAATGTTTCGTTCAAGCGATTTACTTCATATTATTTGTGGGTATACAATTTTTTTTTGTTATTCTGTCCAGACATGGAGGTTGTCAGGTTACCAACTTTAGAATACGTAATATATTATTGTCGATGTGAGAAGCAATCAGTCTCTAGATCTAAACCACACAATTCCAAAAATTGACCCTCAGTTTTGTTGATGGTGGATGTAAACGTCAATCGAATTGGGAATTGTAATCTCTGAAATTGAAATTGCATGTCCGTGGAATCATAGGAATGCAAGGAATATAGATATCTTCACCTCTGAAAGGTCTTGTCAAAACTGTTCCTTTACGACATTGCTCATGAATTTTTTTTATTCAAGATGTGTGCCGTTGCAAAGTCTTCGCTGGTTGGTATTTCGCAACATGATAATTGGCAAGCCAATTTTCAATTGCAGTACGTGCGGTGGCATCTCTGGCAGATCGAGTGAATTCAAGAATTTTGTTGGATAATTAACAGCTTCATCTGCTTCCACAATTTTATTGTCGACGAGCTTGTTTGTGACTGCCTCGCTTTGATAGTTAGAATTAACTACAATATGCCTGTTCAGCTGCAAAACGATCGATCAACTGGAATATTCTCACATCAATTGCTGGAAATTGGGAACGGAAAAATGCTAGTTGATCTGCTCACAATTCGATAATTTTATTGCCTCAAAACTTCTGCGATTTACTAAAGTTAGAAGAAGAGTTGGTTGAGAAAGTATTTCCCATAATTCAAACCAATTATAAGAATAATGATTAGTTGAGGAACGAACTATTCTTGCAACCAAAAACAATGACTTTCGACGAACTTCACAATATTATTCACGTCTTTATGTGTCGCTACTAAGTAGATATTTGAAGCAAACATTTATTTCGTCCGCTGATGTCGATTGAGGTATTAAAGGTAATGTTTACCTGAAATCTCCTGCAAGCAATATGGTCTGATATTACAGTGATCGATCAAGAGCCTCGACCGATTTTTTGTGCGCCATTGTACATTCATCCCAAACAATAAGTTGCATTTTGCAATACTTTTCCTATGCCCGATGTTTTGAAAATGTTGCATGCGGCAGTTTCAATGAATTTTATGCTCAATGGCAATTTAAAAACTGAGAGTTTTTTCACTTGGTAGCAATGTTGCATCCATTCCGGATGATGCAAAAGCTAAAACTATGTTATTTAGGGATCGAATTGCAGCCAAAATCAATCTAATTATGAACGTCTTACCGGTTTCTCCTGGAGTATCTAGAAAGAAGATTTCTTCTACTCCCTCATTGACAATTTGCTTTATTTGATCATAAATGGTTTTTTGCTCAAGCATTAGTTAGGAATATTTGATTGCATATATGACATTAATCATGTTGCAATTTTGTTTGCCATTTATAAGCACAAGTTTTCAATCATTATCAATGCTTCGTTGTAGATTTCTGCTGTGAAATCCATGTTCATATTTGAATTTTCGTTGCGCATTCGATGGAGAATATTTTCAGCCATATGCAATTTACTTTTCTCTCATAATTTTGTTGGAGATGAAGGAGAGTAGGCGATTAATATGATTGCAAACAGTGTACGAATTTGATTTGGATGTGATATGTTGCATGCGTCATTAATGCATGCATTCCAGAGTCGGTCGTTCTCCAATAAATTCAAGCTTGCATGCACTGAGGAAAGTGGCATGTGTAACGCTGTTGACAAATTTTAATTACTGGAAGACGGTTGGACTGAGTACATTTTCCTAACGACATGCGAAGGAAGAAGCATTCGACTTGATTAGGATGCATGATGTACAATCTTCCTATCGTAATTTGTTTGAATATTCCAGGTTGTCCATCAATTGGTTCTCCTCCTTTTCGTCGTTCAAATGATTTTCTTATTCGCATTTTATGTGTAATACACAGACACTTCCGAATATAGCAGTTTTTTGCAAATGTGTCATTTTAACATAATAAGAAGAAAGCAGTTAACGTGTAGCCGGTGGATTCAAGGACTATCTGTTGCACATTTGCAGCTGTGAAATAAATGCGTTATTTATTTTCTAGATGTACTGCTAAGTGAACAATAGCTGGACTTCGTTCATATATGGGAAATGAACGAATTCGCCATACGCTTCATTGCTGCTCATGTATCTTTCAGCCTAATACTGTGCGATTTCATCGATATGTAATACCGTATCAAACAGTCGCGATATGTAATCCCGCATGTAATTCCTATCACTTCTTTCTGACTGCATGCCAAAAATTGCCTGTTGCTGCCTTTATTCATGGACTTGCAAAAGTATTTGATCGATTTAAAGGAGTTAGAGTATTCCATGTTTATGTGCGCTTTGTATGTTTTTAATAGCAAAGGCGAATATGGAACAATCATCAGTTATTTACGCCGAATCATAATTGCAAGAATCAATCTTCAATCCAACCAACTATAAATCAAACTACAAAGTATCAGTTTTCTTCCGCAACACTAGAAACATGCGCTTTCTTTTCTTTTTTCTACTTAACCTAACTGAGCTACAGCAATGTGTATATGAAAACAAGCGCGTATTCGAATGCAACTTTGTGTCAAAATTTCAAAGCACTAGGTAGGGATTTCCCGATATTTAAGATTTTGAATTAATATAGATAAGGCGCCTATTTAAGAACTTTTGGAGATTTAAGATTTTGAACAAACGAACATTTATATATATATATATATATGGACTAGCTGGAGTCGGACACGAGAAGCGTAGTCGGCCCCCATAACTATCTGTCTCAGCCACGCTCCGCATAGGCGGATCCAGCAATTTGAATAAAGAAGGAAGAAAAACAGTGGAAAGATGGGGATTGAAGTAAATTTGTGCACTTAAATATTAATGAGTGAAAAGATATTAGCAATAGTTTGTTACTTGAATCTTTCACTTTTTTTGCTTAGTATTTTAATTATTCAAAATTTCATTAATATACTTTTTCCATTCTTTCTTTTTTTTCAGTTAAAACTCAAGTTTTAAAAGCAAATTCATGTATAAAATTTATTAGCTATTAAATTCTAGCATGTTTAGTTTTCATGTATTTTAATACGAGAATTTAAAATAAACCTAAAAAATTATGATAATCCAATCACCAGTGAATGACAATAGTATTAGTAATGGTTTATAAACTTACATTCCACTGTAAATTTTTGTTTTAGTAATTGACAAAAAATAAAATATATTCAGCTGAATTTCAGAAGTTAAAAAACTGCAATGCATCGATTTTCAGAATTTCCATATTATATTAGAATGATTTATTTCAGAAATAATATATCAATAATATAAAATTAATGGATTTTTTCATTTTATTCTACTTTTTTTTCGATCTTTTAAATTCAATTGACATTATAAAAAAGTTGTTTTCGTTTTAGAAGTTTTATATTAAAAATGATTTATTTCAAAAATAATATGTGAAAAATATGAAATTGATCAATTTCTCAACTTTTTCTTATCTCTTACTGATTTAAACTGAAAAATTTTCTGCATTTTTAATTTTTTTTTCTTTTTTTTGTAGACCCTTCTACACTAAGTTTAGACGTTTTTTTTTTAAGTTATGATACTGTTCTAATTAAATGTATTAGGTGACTTGATAGTGTTCTAATTAACAACGAGTAAATTAATTAATCTATGTAAATACTTGTTTATTTGCACACAACGTTTCAAGTTTTTAACCGATTGATTTGGAATTTTAAATCTTCAAAAAAAAAAAAAAAAACGCGGGCCTTATCTGGATAAAAACACATCTTATTCGAATGCAACATTGTGTCGAAATTTCAAATCGATCGGTGAAGAATTTGAAGTGTTGTATAAAAATGATAAGAATTTACATTTTTTAGTTATATAAATTAATTTACCCTTTGTTACATTGTTTAAAGACTTTTTTCTTTCTGCTCCGTTTGCATATTAACGTCACTGCATTTCCTTCATCAATATAAATCACATGACACAATGTCATTTGATTCGTGTGTGTGTGCGTGTGTGTATGTTGTATGTGTGAATGTGTATGTGTATGTATATTATGTATGTATGTATTTCCCTCAGGATACTGGAGCACGTAATAAAGCAGTTATATTCGGTAAAGCGAATGATTAGAGGAATTGTGGGACGGAACGTCTTCAACCTATTCTCAAACTTTTGATGAGTTTGATGTCTCATATACTTGAATGAAGCGTAGACGTTGAATGTGTGCTCCACGTACGCCATTTTTGGCAAGCAGAACTGGCGCTGTGGGATGAGCCAAACGTTGAGTTCAAATACTCGTGTGTACGTGTGTATGCTCTTTACACGTGCATATGCTGTGTACGCATATGTATGTACGTGTGTATGTGTATATGTATGTGTGTACGATGAGGGAGTAACCCAATTTTTACTAAGGTAGTACATCATTCATATATTTCAGCAATATATAATTAACCTTTGGTCGAATGGTGAGATTAGAAGCGGTTTTTTTTCCTCTTTTTTTGGTTTATTTTAATTATCAAAATAAACTTTTTTTTTTTATTTACAAAAAAAAAGCCTATTAAAAATTCTTAACTCCAAAATCTTATTTTCTTTTATATTTCCACAAATAATTTTGCTGAATAAAAAATCTGAAGCTCATTTGATTTTCTGTTAACTTTTTGTTGAATAGGAAATCAAAGGTCTTTATTTCTCTTTCACTTAGTGACTGATTCTTTTCCTATTTCTATTTACTATGAGACTCCTACTAAACTATTCTTTTTTTTTTTTTGAGAAAATTTTGTTTATGTGCTAATCGATCGAAATTATTGCAGATTGTTTAGTTGTAATATGAAGGAAGTATTATTTGAGTACTTTGAAAAAAAAAAAAAAGACAAAAAAGACAAAAAAGAAAAGCTGATAAATTTAATATCTTATTGTTTTTAGAGGTTAATAATTAGAATAACTTTTTTTTTTTAAATCATATTAATTTATTTATATAAAAATTTAAAAATTCAAAAAATTATATATATTTGTCAATTTTTCTATTTTTGTCATTTTTTTTCCCATTTTTTTCATAATTTCAAACATAATCCCATTATTATAGCTTGCTTTGTTCAGCATGATGAAGACGAAAATATCTTCGATGTTTTTGATCTGTTCTACATAACAATAAATGGAATTAGAAAGAGGATTAAACATGCAGTGAGATGTTGTCGAATTGGCTAAAATGCGATGAAATGCCAGATGCAATTATAACAGGGTAGCTTGCTGAATGCAAACATAAAGAGAAACTTGCTGGATGCAATCCTAATAAGGAAATTTGCTGATGCAGTTTTACAAGGAAGTTGCCAGATGCGCTTGTAATAGAAGATCTGCTTGCTTTCAGTTATCGAATTTTAATTTGCTTCAATATTTTTTTTGAAATTACTTGAAACGAACTTTTATGAGTATAATATTTAAATTTTCAGTGTATATTGCGGGAATTTTGTTATAAAATATCCTCAAGAGAAGGATATGCTCATCATATTTCTATCTGTGTATATTGGATGGTTACTGGGATTAGTACTAACTACCGTATTCCTAATAATTTTTGGATATGGTTGGGGACCATTACCACATTTATACATAAGATTGGTGAAATTTGTCCAAAATTTTTATCCGCATAAATATCCACGAGCTGATACTTTTTGGCCAGCAATTATCAAACGATGCAATGTATCATCGCTTCGGAAACATCATGATAACTCGCCATCTTCATTTCTATTCAGGTAATTGAAATTAAATTATTTTTGAAATTCTTGTTTATTCTTGAAGAGAAATAAAATCAATAATTTAATTTATTTCAAAAAGGTTAAACTGAATCAGTTGAGAAGTTAAATTTCCTTAAAATTTTTAAAAATCTTTTCAAATAAATTTAGTATTAATTTTTTTTTAGTATTAATTTTAATATATATGTACTAATTTGTATTAAATTTTTCTTTTTTTTTTATCTGCACTAAATATTTGATATTATAGTGAAATTCCAATGCTAAGTGCATTTGATATTTGTTCGGATGCATTCAAGGCTGGCTTCGAGGCAATCCTTCAGGTTGAATTGTGTGCATTGGATTTTTTATAATTTTTAGCATTATTTTTAAAACTTACTCGTTTAAATTCATGCAGTTTGCCTTACGCTAAACTTGATATATATATATATATATATATATATATATATATATATATATATATATATATATATATATAAGAAACAAAAGGATCAAGTCAAATTTTGAAATGTAATACTCGGAAATTAATATTAGTGATACATAAAAATAAATTCGATTTTTAAAATATTTCGTAGTACAAAGCTAAGCAATAAATCAAATTATTATGAAGTTTTAAAATTGAAATTAATGGATTTTGATGCAGTATAAAGATAGTATTAAACCAAACCACATATTTTGATATAATATGCCGAAATTATTTTTTAAAATCTAATTAATACTTATGAGTTATTTAAACAGTTTTTAATTATTATGTTCTTTCAAAGTATTAGATTTTATTATCAGTTATTGACAGGATCAAATAAGCGTCGCATTCGAACCAGCTCCATCATTTTATAATACATTATTGGAACGTCCTGACCGGTTACCATTTCCGGATGCGGAACGTCACATTTCACTACAGCACATTTTTGGTTATTTTGTCGCACTAACATTTCGTTATGGTATTTTGCTACCCATACGATTCTGCCTAATACTCATTTCATTCGTTTTCTCCACAAGTGCTATTGTTGCTGATCATTTCATGGAAATGACTGATGAACAGAGAATACGTGTTGGTGTCACGTATTCTCGTTTGTTTTGCGCCGGAATTGGCCTTGTAGCGAAGTATCATAATCGTCAATATCGGCCTAAGCAACCAGATATGTATTATTATTTTTCTTTTTACTTAATATTTTAAGATTGAGTCATATCAGTTAAGCCAATTTCCAGATTTGGAAATTAAATTATGCAAATTATTGACACAACATATTTCTGCTCTTTTGCTAACTTCTATAATATAACAGTAGTAATTACATATTTGCATCAAGAGACATATTATCTACAGTAAAACTGACAATACTATATGAATTTTGATACGTAAAAGTTTTCTGATACATGAATTCCATAATTTCTACATCTATTTTTCCAATATAATTTTCAGGTATTGCAGTGGCAAATCATTTATCACCAAACGATGTGCAGGTAATTTACGCTGACATTGATCCCAGTGATGGATATGGTTTCACAGTAACCGGTCAACGTCATGGTGGCTTTGTTTGGTTTCTTGAAACTCTTGCTGAAAAATTTATTCCAACACTATGGCTCGAACGAAGCAGTATCACAGATCGTAAACGTTTCATGGATGAAGTACTTCGAGAAGCAAAGGTTTGAAGTTTAAAAATTATTCTCTTTACATTTTTTTTTCTTCAATTCAGTTACCGAAGTTTGAAATAATGATTCAATCTTCAGTTAAGAAATTCTCTTCTAGAAGATTTCAAATTATTTTCCAAATTATTTCACAATAAATTTTAGTCTAATGGCCCAGTATTATTATTTCCCGAAGGCTACTGCACGAATAACACACGTGTTCTACAATTCCGAAGAGCTGTTTTCGAAGATAGTGTTATTATTTATCCTATAGCAATAAGGTAATAATACCAAAATAGATTTCCATATTATTCAAATATCTGAAATTTACTGGTTTAAAGGCAAATAAAATTAAGCATTTTTCAGGCAGAATGCACGTTTTGGAGATTCATTTTGGTCGGAACAAAAATTTTGGCGTTATTTATTACGCATACTTACGTCGTGGGCAATAGTTTATGATGTCACTTATTTGGAGCCACATCAAAAACGACTCGATGAAAGTAATCAAGATTTTGCGCAAAGAGTTCAGGAAGCTATAGCTAAAACGTAAATGAATTATTATTTTAAACTTTTAATTAATATATTAAAAAGCAAAAACAAATATCAAGAAAGGAATATTTAAAAATGCAAGAATTGCATTCTGCTTTGTAATATTTTCTACCATTTTTTCCTTTTTCTAAATTCGTACATTTAGTACAGAAGCGAAAATAACAGCAGCTGAATTCTCAATCATCGGCAGTCTAATCAATAAGTAAAATAACTGAATGATTCTAGAGCAAAAACAGCGAATCCTTAATCACGATTCGATACACCACATCAGAGCAAAAAAATGATTATATTATCATTAGAGTCTAATTATGTCATTGCTAATGAATGATTCCATATATATTCAGTGCAGATGTCGAAAGTATCACTTTAGACGGTCGCTTATGGTATGCAAAAAGTGAACAACAGCGGATGAAAATGTTGCAGATGGAAAATATAGCAAAATGCTTCATAGATCTCATTAATGAACGAACAGATTGTGAGAAGTCGATGAAATTGTCAAAATCATTGAATGGTATCAAATCACCAGTATTATCAAGCATAGTAGAATTTCATTGACATAATAATAAAAAAATAATTTTGTCTAAAGAGCAACAAAATAAAACAATTCATGCATAAATGTATGCAATAAAATTAATGCATAAATAAAACATTGTATAATTTATATTTTCATAAACAGTTGCAGGGAAAAAAAAAGGAAAATAAAAATTCTCAACTTACATTCATGAATCGCATTCAAATAAAATAAACCGGATCTTGACAAAATTATTCCTTACTTTTCTAGGAGTAAATATGATGTGCAATGCACGTAACGAATGGCTCAACCAAGTAATCAACATCGTTTTGTATGATTTTGAGAGACCAAGATAAAATTCTGAAGGGAGAAGAAAAAAATTCCAAAGATTGATATTTTGAGATTAGCACTTCAATAACAGACAAAAACTCAGCAACGAATCTGAATTAATTTCCAATACTTCGGGTATCAGTTAGAAAATGGTATTATAATAGCAGATAATTAATAATCAGGTACATAAGTGACGTAATAATCGCAAAGTTAAATAAAAAAAATTAACAGTATAAAATAACTTATCCAATTAAAAGGATTAATCTGAGGAATTACTTAACATATCCGAATCTAAATTTATAATAGGACTGAGCAATTCAAAAAAACAACAGAAATAGATGTCTCAAGTGACCTCAAAAAAGACTAGTCATTTTGACTTCAATTCCTGCAAATGTACTTCATCTGAAAACACTGTGCAAGTGACAGGCTGTTTTAACTTAATTTTTGCGGTTTATGCAGGATCATAAAATGGCAAAAGTCTAGCCTTTATTTCAGTTTACCTTTACCAATGTTCCAGTCATTCGAAGAAATAAGAATAAAATTCAAAAATCCATACTAAACATGAGTTCTTGTCGCAAGCAATTAAGAAAATGATGCTGAAAGCATTTCAGCAGTATATCGCATATCTGGATCAATGATAAGACACCTTTTCAATATTTCAAATGCTTGACGTTCATCTGAAATTTGTTTAAAAAATAATGAAACAAAAATGAAGCATCGCGAAGATTTTCTGCTTTGTCCCTATTACTTTTATCCCAACTAATAGTGAAGTCGTAGCATTGAAAATACAAAAAACCAGCTCTAATAAAAATATAAATCAACAAAAAAAAAATTCATATCTGATCTTGCTTAACCATAAATAAAGATAAGAGTATTTCAATATCTGTCTATTTATTATTGTGAATTCTTAGCAATTAGTATTTCCCCATCAAAAAAAAAAAGGTCTCGGGCCATTAGTTCATGACCAAAGATAATTGACTTTCCTATGAAGAAAATTGTAAATTAAAATTAAGCAAATAATTGGCCTAATAAAAATTTGCAGGTAATATCACAATGTCCTTGCCAAGTATCAAGGAGAAATTTAATATCTGAACTAAGCAAACATCATAACAACTTAAAAATAGTGAAACCGAAACCAGCTATAAATCTAAAAAAAAAAATTATGATTCAAAATCGGAATCACCAGGAGCAAGTTGCCTCAGTGAATGTTCTTCGGATATACGACACATGCAATTCGCACCATAATTGCCAAAAAAAAGATTTCTACAGGTATCACAGTATTTACCTTGCCGCGGTATTTCATCTGAAAAATATGAAAAATGAATTTCCGAAAAAAAAATACAAATTGGTATCATTCCTATGTTTTTCTTATATTAACTATCCATTTTTGATCTATCAATTATAATTTGATAGAACATTTTGGGCATGTGACAATGTGAGATGTGTCTATACATCATGACTATAAAAAAATTATATCATAAAATATGAACCATTCCGTATGGCATTAACGAATTTGACCATATCAAGACCAGGAAAATCCCAGCTAGCTAATAAGATTGAATTATTTTTTTGCGCAAGTTGTTCGATTGGCTCCGAACCAAAAATAATAGCCATTTGCCCGATTGCTTCATAATCATCATTTGGTCGCATCACCGGATGCTTACGACAAAGTAAAGATAAGAATGTAATACCGGCCGACCAGATGTCGACTAGAGAGGTTTGATGTCGATATTTAAGTAGCACTTCCGGGGCTCGAAAACCCGGTGTCCCAGCCTGAAAGTACTTTATTATCTTATCTGTTTGCATCATATGAAGTAAATCATACTAGATAAATTGAAAATCGTTAAAAGAGAGAATTAAAATGTGACTTTATAATTACGACATTCATTCCATGCTTCTATTTAACTCATACTTTACGTTTATATCTCACAGAAAGTGTAAATACTAACTTTGTTGACATGAAGTCGAGGCCTCTTGGTGCATATATCACAGACACGTGGCAAACCATAACAATCACATGCCTTTCGTTTAACTCCTCTTCTTGCTTCATTATTCTCGCAAATCTTACGATTTTGATCCGACACTTTGAGACTTTTCAAAGCATTTCTTTCTCCTATCTAAAAGAAAATCGACAAAACAACAAAAGTTGATGACTGATTGAAAATCAAGAATAAAAAGAGTAGCATTCCATTATTCATTACAATGTATATCGATTTATGATCTTATCTGATTTTTCGGATGAGATTTACCGCACAGATTATCGAGTCGTTCAATTAATTTCACCCAGTTTAGTTCATATTTTGGAAATTTTTAGGGAATGAAAACGATTGCAAAGATCAGATAAATTTTCAGACTTACGCCATGGTGACTTCTCATAAGCTTCCGTGATGGATGTCTATCGGATATTTCTTCACAAAGACCAAAATCAATTAAACAATATCTTAAAAATATAGTTGGATGAAACAATATAGGTTTGAATCCTTTGAATTTCTAATCATCTTTAAAATCTGAAACTTACTTATGTTTTGATCGATTGTAAAGGAAATTAGACGGCTTAACATCTCGGTGAATGATACCTTTTCCATGCAGATACCTCAGTGCATCCAACAAATTCTTCATATAATCCAGAATTTCTGGTACTGTAATAGAAGCTATGATTTCCTATAAAAAAAGAAAATTATTATGATTTAATTAAAAAATAAACGAATTCACGATTTGATATGTTCTTATTAATTGTAGCAATTTGATATGTTCTTATTAATTATGGCACGCACCTATACAAACATTATAATTGCTAATTTATAATAGCCATTGATGAAAGTAGTACAATTAGAACGATTAAAAGTAATTTACATAACCATCACTCTCAATTTTTTTCGTACAACATTCTCAATAATTATCATACCAGAATTTAAAATATATTGTTTTAAAATAGCAATTTAACGTTTCAGATATGCAACTACTGTTTATCAGCATAATGATTAGCTATTGATACCTTAGTAGAAGTATGCTCGAAATAATCCATAACAATGAAAACTCGATCACGTTCCCGATGAGCTGCATGAATCCTCATAATGTTATGAGCACCACCAAAACGTTGCAAAATGCGTAATTCCATAGCAATGAATTTCGGTAAATTGTTCCTTGCCAATTCTTTCATCGCATACGATGTACCAGGCTCTCGACGACACTTTATCTCATACACATTACCAAATGTACCTGAAAGAAATAAGAATACTAATAACCTGTAATTGTAGAATATATATCCAGTATTTGATTCATCTATAAGCGTTTAAATAATATCTTTCGTAACTATCATGTATAAAAAGGAAGCATATGAATCATTCAACAGTAATACAAACATTATCATTAAATTGGCCGTCTTCTACTATTAAATGATTAGCCGTAATTATTTTATTCTGGATTATATTGTCGTGGACAAACGTGTCTCGCGTAAAATTTTATCACTTATGAAATAAATATACAACTGAGCCAATAATGGATTTCTGATTTGATTCAACATATATTGAAGAAAATATAACAAAAGACAAAATAGTTATATTTCAGTCAAGATTAGAAAAGAACTGGAAAAGTAGGAAGATTGGAGCAATTCATAACCTTCCGCTTCATAACTTTTTATTTAAAGAGTGGCTCAGATATCACAATTCATTAATTCTGCTGCATTTAACAATATTCAAATGACAATTCGTTATATGAATTCAATTTTTAGAATTGAAGGAATATGAAAAGAGTTAGTGCCTACCTGAACCAAGCACATTACCAACGATAAAATTATCCCGAACCCAACTACTACTCGTCGGCCGATCTGGTGCGACATGCCGTCTTTCAGTATTTGGTGTCGGCATAATTGCGGATAATATCCGAAACTGTGTTATACCTTAAATGTATCATTATTTGTTATATATATTTACTAAAATTAATTATATACAGCCCAAAACCTATAAGTATTTTCAAAATCAATTACGCCAAAGCAGCCATTCCCGAAATTGAAACAAGAAATCGCAATTCAAAAAACTGACATTCCAATTTTCGCATAATCTGTTTGGTTTGCATTTCGATTTATCTCAATGTTTAACGGACTGCTTGCGGTACGTGATATGTTTCCCACTCTTCCCAAATTGCTGGCTGGTTATTAAGAATATTCGGTAGAGTGGGGAGGGGGAATGGGTGGGGAGGAAGATATTGTACGGGGTTTCCGCCTGGTAATGTGTAAAAGCCTTGTTAAGGGTTTCGCCTAAGTTGTGTACAAGAACTTCACGTAAGTTGGGATTGAAATGGTGAATTTTTAGGTGAATAAAGTCAAGCAGGGATGGTATCAGCGGATATTCAGTGGCAAATTATCCGGAAGACGTCATCATTTCTACGTCGACAACGTGGAATCCCGAAACATTTTAGTAGAGAACGTTTTAACTTGAAAGGTGTCAACAGTATTCGTTTCAATGGATTAGTTCATCAAAAGGGTTTGGACATTCAGGCGGAACCCGATGGTAAAGGTATTGAAGTGGCAATGAAGAAGCGAGGTGAGTTTATTTTTCTAATCGAACATTTCCCCATCCATAAAGTGTATAAGAAACTTTAAAGAAGTTTTTTTTTCTTTTTTGTACGAAGTACATACAGTTTCGTCAAGTTATTCAGCTGATGAACGCATGACAAGTTTTTTTTTTTTTCTTATCTTAAAGTTTCAGCAATAATTTTTTGTTAGTCGAAATGATGATATCTAATGTTATTTAATAGCAGTTTTTTTCTTACCATTATATTCTATAGCATTATTTTGTTCAAAACCATAAATAAAGCGTTAATTATGAACTAAGTGGAACTTACAGCAAAAGCAACCTTTCGCATTGAATCTTCGTGAAAGAATTAATCTTATTTGGTTTTTGACGATTTAATATCTGCTAAAAATAAGGAAGAGAATTGTTATTCTGGACTAGAAGACTTCTGCAATTTATTTTTCAAAGAATATAGGAGAAATAAAGATGATTATGAAAATAGGATGGAAATCTGTGAATAGATTAGTAGGCACAATGTTTTTGAATTCTTTCCCATCATTTTCGCTTTTCGCGGTAGAATTATCTAAAAACTATAAAAAACTTGCTTGCTCCTTTGCAGTCTTCCATTCTGCCGTCATCCACATTGAAAAAACATGTAGCTTGTAAGCTGTGTTTTTTCATACCAGATTTATACGCAATGCTGAGAATGAGTTATGAAAAGTTTAGTCAATTAGTTTAAATTTTGTTAGACGCTTGAGTAACAAAACATAGGTTCGAAGAATTTTTACTATGCGACATATGGATTATGTCTTCAAATATGACATTAGTTTTTTTTTTTTTTTTTTTTTTTTAACACTCCTGGTTTTTATTGGTTCTTAAATTTTTCCTTGTAATTTAAAAATGAATTTTTGCAGGTAAGACCTCTCATCCTACGAAATCAACTGTATCAGTTACGCTGAAGAAGAATAGTCGTAAATCGTTAAAGAGTGTGGCAAATATTGCGCGTAGTTATCGAAATGTTAATAAAAAGGTTTACTTTTGCAATATTCATTCTTTCTTTTTTCTTTTTCGAAAAATAGAAGTCCTGTTAACCTAAAATTTATCATCGTGCTTGATAAAGAATAACATAATTTAAGTATCGTAATCCACATTTTGTTCTGCTATGGTTTATATCCCATTCACCATAATCTGTCAAAATATTTTTATCTCTAAAATAGCATAAAGTATAACTAAATACTTTATTCAACTGATCTTTGCTAAATCTACAGCAACAGTTGAGCAGAAGAGATTTAAAAAAAAAAAAAAGAATTTATATTCACGATTATATCCTGCTTGTGTTTGCTTATCTTCACTTTGTGATTATTTAATATTTTTATTTTCAGTTGGCTCAGAAACGTGCATCACAATTACTTCGTTCACTCAAACCAGTAACATCACGCCGTGGGCGCCATGTTCGTAAAGCAGAAGTCTGATTAAATATGATATGCATATTCCGTTATCTTTGTTTTATTAATTTGATTTCATAAATGGTTTTTGAACTTTATTGACATTATTTTCATAACAGTTACATCACAGGAAGATTAGAGATGATAAAACAAATTGCTTTTCTTGATGGCGTAATCTAAAATTATATATTATGTATTCATAAATCCAAATCAGTAATGGAATACAGCGAATATTGTTGCTTCACAAAATAGATGATCCTGAAATTTATATCAAAGAATATATTAGATCTTTCTGAAATCACTTTATTAGCATGTAATAAAAAGGCGAGAAGAAATCAATTCTCGAATTATCCCTGCAAAAGCAACTAACATTTGAATAGACATAGTGCGCAACGGAATCGGTATCACTGTCCCACATGCATGCTCCATGTGCTCTGAATAGTTTTGATGAATTTTTGTTAGATATTGGCTGTACAGCTATTATTTAATTATTCAAATGAAATTAATAGTGTGAAAAACTCCGAAAGAAACCTTCTGCCTTTTTATAAAATATTTGATCCTTAACTAAGAGTATTTTCCACAATTGTTAGTATTTTTTTTTTTTTTTTGGTGATGATATCTTTAGTAGTTTTACATTAGTGTTTTGGATTAAATAATAATTAAGCTTTTATGAGAGAAACAAGTTTTTCATTTTGTGGAGAAAAAAAAGTAAGTACAAAATCTTTTACCTAACTCTTTGTCCACGTTCTTCGCCCAAAATTACTTGAATTATATACTTATATTTTGGCAAATTGAGTCCTTAAACAAAATTTGTTAATAAGAAAATGAAATAATAATTCAGATGATATATTTGTCACAAATTATTACGTCATTTTAATTCATTTGATTTTCTTTTTTAATTATAATTAGGAATTAAGACTATTTTGTTAGTTAAGGTTTAAATATTATGGTGTAATCAGAAGACTGAACATAATAGAAATTAGGTTGATTTTTTTTTTTTTTTGACAAATGTTTTATTTGACAATAAATCTTCCTGCACGGAATAGCTATCTCTTTTTAATTAATGAGTTTTAAATAGGTTTTAAAAGTAGCCCTTTTTTTGAACAGAATATTTAAAATAAATTTTTTTTTTTCTTGCTCAGAAAAGATGAATACCTTTCAAACGATTTCGAATTATATTAGCTAATGAATTGCTAAGTTGCTCGGCATTACTCGATTCGAAAGTGTGTCCTCCTAAATTTTCGGCCAATACTTCTTCTAATATTCGTCGTCCAACAGTGGTACGAAATCTGAAAACTGCATAATTCAAAATTTAATAACAGAATAGTTGTGGAGAAAAAGTAGCATAGTTATTTTCTTCCTTTTTTCCTTTATTTCTTTGTTTCAAACTTTGCAGTTTAATCAACAATTGACTTAAATTTAACATTTTAAACGTTGCAATATTATATAACAAAGTTTACTAATGCTGACTGAATGACCGAATAATTGCAAAAAAAAAAAAAAAAATTGATAATTGGCGGATTTTATCTAAAAAGGTAAAGCAAAAGGAATTAAATTAGGAAATTAAAAATTTTGAATTTCGAAATAAAGTTGACTATTTTCTTATAAAACGAAAGTAAAGAAAAAATGACGAAGGAAGAAATGAAAAAAAAAAAAGTATTTTTTGAAAGTTAGGCATGTTGTAAAATGAAATATCAGTAAAAATATTGCATATAAACTTACTTTTCCTGATTTGTTGGCCGTATAACGAGGCCAGAAACATCAAATGTTGTTGTATTGTAATTCATATTGTATTAGCCTAGCTTATATTCTAGGCTAATCAAACTTGCAATTATGGTTGTATCCATGGAAACGGATAGAATTAATAACATAGTATACGGGATGAAAAAATTAACCTATCATATGTTTCTAGTGCAGCTTAGCATGAAAAAATGAAAGCCAACACTGGGCTAAACATTTGTTGTAATTGATTTAATAAAAATTAGAATTTATTGATCTTTTCTAGGCTCATTGCAATATTGTTTGACTTATTATAATGGAAGAAAAGAAGGAATGTTGAATGAAATCTGCCGTACTAATTTTTAAATTGTTTAAAAATTGATTTGATTATCGATCGATATTTAAGTAGCAGAAATACAAGAAAAGTAAAGCAAAGTTTTATTATATGACACAGAATAAAGTTAGAAAAATACAAATTGTTTATTGTGAAATATAAAGTACAATTTAATTGATTTATTAATTTCAAGAATGATATTTCACTTTTTAGTATATCTATCAAGAATAATAATATAATTCAATGATATCAGTGATATTTGGATGAATTTCATCGTCCTGCAAAATATTTTCATTTAAAATTTGATATTAAAATAAATAAAAGTAACAAAATCTAAAATCTTGGTTTGAAATTTCAGAATTTCCAAACTTAATTTTTAAGAATAATGATTATTACGCGATAATAAATTATGGTAAGATATATCAAAAAAAGTTTTAATTAAGGAAATATTATTGATTCGAATTTTGAAAATCGCTTTCAAGTAACTGACTGACATTCTCCACCTAAATCAGTGGTTTAATTAATTAATTTTATTGAAATAATCTATCATATGATTGTCTTAAATGATAAATTGCAACATTAATAAAAAATGGATTATGCTGGAAATTTCAATGAGATATTTGGTGCAATGATAAATATGATTGTTTATTTGTTTATTATCCCAACAAATAAGATTGTTTATTGTTTATTATATTTATATGCTTGTTATTGTTATCATTATATAATATTTCGTTCTATGCTAGTTTATTTTCCATTAGTTTACTCTTTATTTTTAACCGATAATATTCTTAAATCAGTGATATATTACGTAAGGAACGAACTCTTCACACCCTATTTCTGTTAAATTTAAGAGATAATTTCAAGAAAACCTAATATGATAATGAAACTTTTCATCATTTCGCCAAAGTATTATTTAAATGAACGAATCATTTAACTAGCCATAGCTATTGAATTTTGATATTTTATCGAATTTTTGAGTAATGAATTTTGATGTTTTATTAAATTCTTGAGTATTTTTATGAATTCATTTTCCCCATAATGTTTAAATTAAAAATTATATTGTTGCAATTTTTCAGTGAATTGCAATTTAATATAACTGGAAATAACAATACTTACGCAATCTAGATATTCATATGAATCCCAAGCCCGACGACGAATTCGTTGTTGTTGCTGTTGTTGTTGTTCTTGCTCTTGTTCTTGTTGTTGTTATTCTTGCTCTTGTTCTTGTTGTTGTGGTTCTTGCTCTTGTTGTTGTTGTTGTTGTTGTTGTTGTTGTTGCAGTAGTTGTTGTTGTTGTTGTTGTCGTGTCATTGAAATTTGACGGAAAAAACTCTTAATTTTGATAATTTCACTTCTGTTAAGTGTTTTCATGATTTGCTTAATCTCATCGTTTTCTTCAATTTTTGTCAAAGACATATTTGCCTTGATCGTTAATAAATTTAGAAGAGCTTCGCCTGTTTCTATGCTAATATTTGGAGCTTGTTCAATGCTCATTCGCGTTTGATTAATTTGATGCATAAAATTGTTCAGATTTTCAGTAATTGCATTCTGAAAAAATTGTCATGAAATTCTGGAAAATAAATTTCTAAAATCTTTATAAGGAATAAATTTTTTTGAAATAATGGGTTTAAAATATTAGAAATTTCGCCCAAATTTCTTCATTTTTGTCTATCGTTATCATTTTAATATTGTAATTGTTGTTCGTGAAGACATTAAAAAAATCAAAAAAAAATAATTAAATGATTTTAAAACTCAAAACGTAAATTTATGCAAGAAATAGTAACAGGAGATGATGATCGAGATGAGCATTAATAAATTAGCTCAACAAACTTAATGATATAAGATTTTTTTCTACTAAATATAAAATAGGAATTAGTTTAATTTTTAAAAAATTTTATCTTAAATTTCCATTACGTAAATTATTTGAAAGTTACATCAAAGCATTTCTATCTTTCAGAAAATTTAATTAAATCTTAAAATACAATAATATCAAAAAAAGAACAATCAACTGATTCAACTCTTCGCTAATTTATCAATTCTAAGATTAAAACTGTCAATTTATTATAATTATCTAAAAAATGAGAACTGTTATTTATAAATTAGAGATGATTTAATTTGCATAACAAACATATGAATAATATAACTTACCTCTAATATTTTACTTTGATTTTTGATCCATTCAGTAATTTCATCATTAAGATTTTGTTTTGTTTTTAGCGTATAATTGCTAAATATATATTTTAATTCTTGTTGTGCATGAAAGAAACTATGCCAAAGAAGGTTTATCAATTTCCATGAATGAACTGCATCATAGTAGTGATGACCTGTTAATTGTTTTAAAATAAATAAAAAATTTTCCAATAAAAAAATTTTTTTCATAAAACAAACTTTTTTTTTTCTCAATTATAGCAATATAACTAATGATACACTATTAGTATATCGTTAAATTTATAACTAATATTAATTTGCAGAAAGAAAAAAAAAAAATTAAAACCTAACATGTTATGATAATGGATCGAAATATTTGTCATTTTGTTTATAATAGACATATCCCGCTATATTTAACAATTAAATTCAAAATTTTTCTGCTATTAAATTTAAACGTTGTCATTAAATTCAAAACTTTTTTCATGGATTTTGCACATCATTAAAAAAATTAAATTCGAAACTTTTTTTCACGAATGTTCCATATCATTAAAAAAAAAAAACAAAAAACAAAAAAAAAAAGAAAACGAATTTTTTTCTTCCATCAATAATCATTAATATCTGTTTAATATTTATATATATATATATATATATATATATATTTATATATGAAATTATTAGATAAACATATTAAACAAATACAATATTTCAAATTCTTAATTTGTAATTAACTTATAGTTTTAATTCATAATTTTCTTTCCATTCCGATATTTATCAAATTGCTAACAATTATAACAATCTCTTCAAATTCTTTATTTAAATATGTTATTTGCTAGCATTCATTTTCTTTATCAGAAATTCTTTTACTGATTATCTTTTTTTTTTCCATTTCATTTTCATTTTTCAACTACCACGAGTTTCAACTTGGAAATATAAGTTTTTGTTTAAATCAAAATCAAACTGTATATTGCAAATTTGAAAAGGTAACGTAAAAAAGAATAGGAATGAGATTAGAGGATACTTCATGAAATTTGTTTATTTCATTCTTTTACAATTACTAAATATTTTTTAGGTAATTTATTAACGAGTTTTAAAGATTTTTCCATTAAGCAACTGCTTCTTATTAGTAATGCAAAAAAATTTTTTAATTACAAAAAATGAATAAAATACAAATTTATACCGTCAAAGTGAATGAAACATTTTGCCGCATAAATTGTCGCCAATATTACCAATATATTTACAAATCGTGCCATTGTTATTTGAATTTTTGGATAAACTGGATTATTTTTGTTTGTTAAATCGTTACTTAAATATTAATCGCTATTAATCATGAACGGATAAATGAGGAAGGGAACATGACGAAATAAATTATCATAATTATCAACTTCTCCATTTTGAATGATTAAACCGGAATCTTGACTAAATATTTTTTAATTTTTATCTTTGCCCAATCATTAAAACTTGAAAATGCGTTTGTATTAGTAGAAAATAATATGAAAACTTGCGATAATTGAAAGAGGGCAAAAAAAAAAGAATGAATTCGGTTAATGATTTTCTTTTTTTTTTGGAACTTGTGCTGTAATTATCAGGAATTTATACTGCAATTTTGGAATTGATTTTTCCACTTTTGGGTAAAAAAAAAAGTTTTTGATCTTCACTTTTTTTGTATTATTAAACAAAAATTTTAAAAAAGGCTCTATTTCTGTTTCTTTCTTTCTTCAGATGTTTACCAAATACGAATTTAAATTAAAATTACTAATTTATCATCAATCAGTAATGGAACAAATAGATAAAAATAAATAGTATGGTCCTCCATTCCCATTAAGTAAACTTACTGTATTAATTACTATTATTCAATCATTAACATTATCCTTGTTGTTAACTTCAAATAATGATACCGCAAATGATTGAAAATAATTGCTGTAGATGGTTGAGAATATTACTGTAAAAGGTTGAAAATATTACTGTAGATGATTGAAATTCAGAATCCATGTTGCTTAGAAGAAATGGTATGATAGAGAATTCTGATGTATAATAGAAAAGAATTTATCTGAAAGTTAAAAAAAAGTTTCTGAAAGATTAACACTTAGATTAATCTAATTGTAGCATTAGCATCAGATTCACTAAATCCAACCTAATCTAACGCTAGTATTGATGGCTTCTGATCTATCTTGCAATTATTAAAACTGCGATAATTTTTCATTTTTTCTTTTTCAAGATATTTTCAAAACTTTCCATAATTTAAAAACACGAACTTTGACTTTTTTTGACCTCAATATGGATCTTCAGCTGCTGAAAATGTTTAAAGATAATAAGAATATTCCAATTTTCATAAACTGACGTTTAATAAGAGGAATACCACGTACGTCAAATTCATACGAGAGGCGGGACTTCCGGGAATAACTATTGAGATACACTGAAGTTTTACAATCCGTAACATCACGTACGTCAAATTCACACGAGAGGCGGGACTTCCAGGAATAAGTATTGAGATACACTGATGTTTTACAACCCGTAACATCACGTACGTCAATTTCATACGGGAGGCGGGACTTCCAGGAGTAACTATTGAGAGATTGTTGCGAAGTGGCATTGATAATTTCATACCTTAGAAAGTTTCTGACATCGCAAGGATGGAGGAGTAGTGACTAGTAGTTGCTGGCGTTGTAAATACTTGTGACATTAGTTATCAGCTTATCAACTGCAACTATCTTTAATGTAATTATTAGTTCTGCATCTACGACTACGTTACGGTAGTGTCAGTTACGGTAGCATCTATGATTATGTTACGGAAGAATCAGTTTTTTTTTGTTACGGTAGCTTCAGTTCATTGTAACTTATTATTAATGTACTTTTCATGTTACAATACTATCAGCTTATTATCATAATCGACACCAGCTATCATTTCTATATTTATACTTGTGTTATGGCGGTAGTAAACTTATCATTATAATTATCACCAATATAGTTTCATTCTATATTTACAACTTCTTCTATGGTAATTATCAGTTTCTTGATTATCAACTGATATTTTCACTTATATTCTTTCAGAAATTAAGATTAATAATATAGTCAAATGTGGCATGGCAATCGATGATGATGCTGTTTCTGAGCATTCCCAAATTCACTCATTCGCTGACACCAACTCATCCATGGATAAAAATGTTAGTATTTCTTTTTATGATTTTGCAGTTATTTCTGACGAAATGTTTTTTATAAACATTTTCCAATAAATTTTATTATACTGAAATATTTAGAGTTAATATGTTTTTTATTATGTTGTTACATGTTTAATGACATACGTTAAATGTCAAATGTTTGTTTGATGATCATTCGAAGTGTTTATTTCCACAGATGAATGATTCACTAGAAAAAGCTGCATTTGGCCGCAAACATCTAAGACGACGATCATCATTATTCTTCAAAAATGTAAGTTTTCGCAGTAATTTTTCTTTTTAATCTCATAATTCTTGTCGATAGTGTAAATGAGGTTTCATTTTTAGGCGGAAATCGATAATGTTATTACTGATGACATATCAGAATTCAGTTGTTGTAATAACAGCAATGGAAAAATGTCTGAGGAACAGATAATCACTGCGAGAAGGAAACAGCGACGTGCGTCAGTGCATATGCGGAAATCGATTTACAGACCGAGATCAAAAGCTGAAATAAGAAAGTTCGAAGTAGATCTTTAATTGCTTTCCAGTATTCGTTGCATTTTGGTATTAGAAATATCATTATTTTGTTTTAATTTTCTAACATTTGTTTCTGAGATATTATTATCTGAGTCGGGTAAATATTTGTGGTCCTCCAACAAATCAATTCTTGTCTTCAAAACTAAGAATTACTAACAGTGTTAATATCTTTCCTAATTTTCATATATTTTCAGATAACTTGTGAGCCTCCTCCGCTAACATTAAAGCCTATCCTGATGAGTGCTGCTCAGAAAACAGCTCGACGTATAACAATGAGGGCAAAGGGATGGAATAAACATAAACGCGTGCATTTTCACTCTACTCCAAGTGTCTATGATATCAGTCCACGTTCTGGTAAGATTCCTGGAGTTGTAAAAATGCCAGATTCTCCACCGATTATGAAGGAATCCGTCATTTCAGAAGTAAGATTTTCTTTATTTGATTGGATAACAGTTATTTAGTAGATAATTTTTTGGCACTATATTTGCGAAACATATAAATTCCCTGAAAGAAGTAAACATTATCTTTTTCAAAAAGAAATGAAATGAGATTTTAAAAGTGAAGTAACTTTATCTAGTAGTAGGTGGTAATGCAGGTTAGAGAGAAAGTCCTTTTCTAACAGAATCAGACGAATTTAATGTGTTCTATAAATTATTGCTTAAGTTTTTTTTTCATTTGAAATAACAGTGCATTTTTCTTTAAAATGACTTTTTTTTTTTTTTTTCAGATTGCTAGCGATAATATTGCATGTGATGTATCCACCATTCAGCGGAATATCTTGCTGGACCAAAGCACCAGCTCGTTTCAAGATGAAGCAGTCAGGTTTTTGCCTGCCGTATCCAAAACTTTCCAGTGTGATTTAAAAAGCGAAAAGATTCTTGAAGGATTTCCGGAAGTAAAAAATGATGAAAGCAACAGTGGGACAGTTGGCTTCATTGCTAGTGGTAGATATAATTTGAATGCTTATACGACATTGCTGTGATTTAGTGTTTATCATCTCTGCACCAGAAAACTTTAGATGTACATATATCATTCTTGTTTTTGTATAATTTGTATTTTTATTTCCAAAGATAATCATGTATCACAACCGGAACAGATGGAAGTTGATAATTCTATGAATGCAAAAACAGCTGACCATTCTGAGATGTCAAGTCTGTCGGAAATAAATGTCGCAATGAAAAAAATCAAACGACATGTAGTAAGTTCAAGTGTTGCACTTCTTGTGGTCTGGTGAATATAGATTTGTTTTCAATTTTAGGACTTGTTATTGTCGAAAGTTAATTCACAGATTCTTAATTTGTTTTTGAAAATGAAATTAAATTGCAGGGCAGTCTTTTATTTTCGTTACTTGCGCAAATTTTAAATAATAATAGATATTCAAAGGAAATTTCCATTTCTTTAAGAATTTCTATATTTTGATAACACAGATTGAAAACATTTAAGGAGGAAAAAGTCATGTGGGTGCGTGGAGATCGATTGCGAAGTCTTTCCGGATTGATGAAAGAGGTTCATTCATTTTTAATTGACTGTATCTTAAATAATACGGAAGTAGATATTTTCGTAGCAAAAATTTTGTCAATTTGATCAGTAACCTCGCATTACATGTATTTTTATTTTAGCATCATCAAAAGGGAATTCGCTGGTTATTTAGTGTAGTGCATCATCTTTCATTCATGTGTCTGCACATTAAACATGTAGGAGCTGTTAAATTGAAGTTTGCTTTTGCAGGACATAAATGATAATAAAGAAAATACGAATTTAAATAAACCAAATGATAAGGAAAATAATGATGTGCAGCAGTGCAATAATGCATCTATTGGTGTACGACCTCTATATCCATCTTTGTTGGTTGTCCCTCGTGCAGGACCAAAAGCAAAGTATATTTTCATTTTGAATAAATTCTTAGAAATTATGTTTTGTTCACGATATAATGAAATTTTGAAATCTTTTAATGGTGCACTATTTTTTTTTTTCAATAACATCGTTTTAGAGTAAAGAAATGGCTGGAAGATATACCGAATCAATGGGATCATCTAGTTGATAGGGAAGAAGATGCACTTACATTTTGTCAACAAGACCAAATCGATAGTGGAAGTACGGTGCAGCCTGACAGTTTATTGATGAAAAAACTGTCAGCATATAGGACAAGTTTTGGGGGATTACCAAGTAGGTAGCTTAAATTAGTTTATAAAAAGGGTGATTATTACAGCTATAGTTTTAATTTCTTGATTTATTAAAAGCCACTAATGTAATATCGGTAGTTATTTGTTATTTTATGCATTTTGTATTGCTCAATCCTCTGTTTAAACTGTGGTGTTTGATTTCATCACCTTATTACTTTTCAGAGAAACAAGACAGGAAGGATAAATGTCGTCGGAGGTCGCTGTGTTTGCAGAAAAAAATTATCGAATTGCCGACTTCGAGCCGTCGTCAAACAATTATTGTAGGAGAAGTGAAAAAAAATATGAACGAGGTAACTTTTAAATAAATTAGGCCATGCAGCACATATGTGGCGAATTATATGTATGAATTCCAGCAAATATTTCTGGAAGATCATAAAAATAACTGATTAGTACTTGTCCAATTAAAATTTCATCATTTTCGTAGTTATGTCTCAGCCTTGCTGCAAAGAGTTAAAATTTGCTGAACTGATTATGATATTATGATATTTCTTCTGGACATTCAAGATTATTAATTAAATTCTTGAAAATACCTACCTTATGCGTGACATGTGAATCTTTTGCGAGAAAATAAAAAATTCCATTATTGCACATTTGTCTTATCTAAAATTCATTTATTTTACAGGAAATCAATCCCTTCCTAGGCTTTACGAGTACGGAAAATGCTAATCGATCTCGATGCTCTGCTTCAGTAATATTTTGCAACTTTAGTTTAATTTGTTCACGTTTAAATCCAATTAGTATTTGACAGCATCAGCTAAACTTTGGACTTTTCCAATTTCTTGTTTATATTTATTAATTGTTGTTTAAGAAATTTTGTCCTATTAAAGATATATGTGTTTAAAATTACTTTAGAGTTAACAAATTTAGCGAAATACTGATGAGATAGCTGATGATATAGTACTCATTGACGATCAGGGATTGAACAAAAGTGCGCCTGAAAAGTCATCGATTTTCTACAAAAAAAAATCTCATACAAGTGCCAGACAAACAACAACGAATAAATCAGAGATAGCCATAAACAACTCATCAATTTGTAATGATCAACTTATCGATGAGGAAACGAACTACATTTCAAAGCATGAAAAGAAGCCAGGTTCAAATTTTAACCTTTTTTATTGTGTACTTTTCCAGCTATTTAATAGAGAGAGAGAAGCCATTGTGAACTCTGGCAGCTCTGTTGATTCATATCACCCAAAAATAAAGGCCGTTAGAATCATTGGAGGGAAGATGTTTGTAGTAATCTATAAGCTCTATGTTCTACATTACAGTTCTGATGGATGAGATGGATTTTGCGCCTTTTCCGAGCATTTCAAACGTTGGATACGCTGAAATTGCATCTTCTGACTATGACTTGCCTTGTGGGTTTCGTCAGCACCAGATCTCGAAGATGATTTCATACAATAATAATATGTTTCAAATGTCACTTCGGCAAAATAATTCTGATGAATATGAAAGCTTGAAAGAGAAAATTGTAATCGCTGATTCACGTATTCTGTTGAGGCCTAGAAGGTTTTTTTTTCCCCTCTCTGCCTTCTTCATGTTTTTTCTAGTTCTTGTATATTATTTTTTTGAAGTTATATCATTGAACATTAGAAATTTCATTTTGTAGTGCAAGGAAGAAGTGGTCAAGAAACGGGAAATGGGAATCGATTACCGAAGAACTGCAACAGAATATTTGGAGTGAAGCATTGAGGCCAGTGGGGACTGATGAATTAATTGCTGATAGTACTATCGTTCATAAATTATGTGATTGGATTGGTATGTGGAAGGAACGGTTGCAAAAAAGTAGGAGTCATAAAACAGGTAATGTCTTCTGTCTTGGTTAGACAAACTCATACTTTTTTTCTTAGCATATAAATTTTGTTTGGCGTTTGCAGATGTAAGAATTGCCAATCGACAGAAGAGGCGTGATTCGGATTCCTTCGATTCTTTTAATTCTGATGAAGAAGGAGAGCAGTTATGCAATACTGCTATCATATATGGTCACTGTGGTAGTGGCAAAACATCACTAGTAATCACTAAGAAATTTCAATTTTGAAATGCCTTTCTTGTTAAATGATGGAAATAATGGTGGATAGAATATTTGTTTTAGATTTGTACTGACGATATTTGTTTCAGATTTATGCAGTCTCGAAGCGTTATGAAATGCATGTATTAGAAATTGCTTCTAATGAGAAGAGAAATGGCTTACAGCTGAAGTGTAAGTTGCAAGGAGCTACACATTCTCACAAGGTCTTTTCTACTTTAATTACTCTATTCGGATTGTTTATTGATTTTTGTTTGTAGTAGAGAAAATTTGTTTTTGTGCATTCAAGAAGTACTTGTATTGCAAATTCAGATTTTTCTAGAAAACTTATAGTATATTGTTTTAGTTTCCGATGCTTACAGCCGTAAACCAGATGTTTTTCCGAAATGGAAAGGATAATGAAAAGATGATTAAGGACTCCATTATCTTGGTTGACGATGTAATCTTTATTTAATTTTTCTCTTAATTTTAAGGCCGAATTTTTTTATGTTGCTTTTTTTAACGTAGAGATAATCACTCTTTTTAGTGCGATGTAATATATGATAAGCATGATGATGGCTTCTGGCCCGCACTAAGAACTCTATGCAAGGAAGCTCACACTCCAGTTATCATTGTTTGTGAAGGTTAATTTCCATTTTTTATTTTCTTATAGATTCTTATAGCCCAATAATTTTTTATTCATTCTAAATATGTATTCATGTCATGGTTGTTTGCTGATTTCAGACATTTCTCTTGTTCAGAAACAATTAGGACTTGAATTGCCCGTCGTCATATTTCCTTTAATTAGACCAGAAGTTCAAATCGTTTCTTCGCATCTCCAGGTGTTTTTTTGAGTCGATGTAATTCATTTATTTATTTTTTCTCGTTTTTATGTTATTTTTTTGATTGAGTTATCACTCTTTTTTCGTTTCATTCTTTGATTTTTCATTGGGCAGACTCAAGGTAAATATTCGAATATTTTAAGGAACTTTGTGCTACCTTAAACATTAGCGTATGTTCCGATATCTGCTATGCTTTGGCTGAGCAGTATAACGGTGACTTGCGAGCATGTATCAATCATCTTCAGTTTTACTCGGGAGAAGGCAGCGATAATTCTTTAAGGACGGTAGGTAGTTATAAAATGTAATGGAAAAGAAAACAATTATATTCATCATACGATCATTCATTTATAAGATTTTTTGGTTATAGGGATTAGTTAAAAATCTTTCGAAAAATTATTCATGATACTTGCCTCTGAATTATTTGATCGATAGTCTGTCTAATTGCGATTTAATTATTTAAATTGTTTGGTCTTGATTAATTAACATTTGTCATTATATTTGCTTCATTGAAGCTTTCAAGAGTGTATTAGACTCTCCAATGCTAACCAGCAGTTGTATTTCGCGACAAGAATTGCAGAAAAGAGTTTTTTTTATGCAAGATATGAATTGTTAGAGTTAATTCCATTTCAATAACTATCCAAATTTTCAAACTTTTACAGTTGATGAAACAATCAAAAAGTGAAAAGCAAATAGAAATTGAAGCATTACCTAAAAAGTACCATTTCGTTTCGTACAACGTCATATTACGCAACGACCATTCATACGAACCGGGAGCAGTTCTTTCATCAACGGATCGGTTTGCATTCTGTCCTTGTTGCTTTCTTCAAGAAAGAAAAAGCTATTTTTCAATTATTCTTTTTATCTGTGCCGATTTTGATTTTAGAGAGGAAGAGGTTAAAGTTGTGGAGAACGATATGCATGTTGCAGTGAAAGTTACTCGTTCTGCGCTACCTGCAATTGAATATTTCCCTTTGTTAGGTATTTCTTTTTTTAGTTTAGCTAATTTGGTTAATTTGACTGACTCAATTTGATCTATTTCTTTCGATTGATTTAAGTTTTAATTTGCTTGCATTTCGCGATTTGTTTCTGAAAATAATTTCGTCTTTATCAAATGTCTTATAAAAGCAAAAATTTCCAATGCTTTAGATCATATATCTTAATACCTTGAGCAATATAAACGATTTATTGTCTAAAGTTTCTCATCCTAACTCAATGGTAATTCCAGAAATTTGCAAATTCCAGTGTAACTTACAAATTATTTTGCAGATGTGATACTTGATTACATACCATATCTGTGCATTATGAATAAAGCATCTCGTGCCAAAATGCCTACTTCTCGTCGCGCTTTGCATTATTTTGATGAATTACACAGTGACTCACAAATAGATTCCAGTGGTGCTCTGAAAAATGTCTTAACTCAATATTATCTATTAATTCATTGATCTTTTTTGCAAATATTTTCATTCCTGTTCTAGAATTTGTAAAGGAGAGTATTTTAAATTGAAATTTGGAAATCAAATTTATAATATGAAAATATACTATTTTTGGAATATTTTAGTAGATATTTTGATCATTATGCCTAGGATCGTTGTTTATTTCACATCCGATCCTTTCTCATTAATTGTATTTCTAATTTTCTTCAATTTTATGTAACATTATGATGCTATTTATTAGTGCAATAAATATATTTTATTTCTGAATGGAATGATTCATGTTGTGAAGGTCAGTTGTTGGACTCATATTTATTACATAAAAGTGCAATTTGCTATCTCTATTACGAAGTTACATTTCAGTGATCTTTTAATTTATGAAAATTCCGGTTTTCGTGACCCAATGAGTTGACCAGTCAGATTCTGTTCTCTCATATTTTTTAATAACACTTTTTCTAGTTTTTGTCAGGACAGTTCGATAATTTTTTTCGAACAGTGTCTGTTCTGTATGACACAGTTGAATTAAAAAAAAATTTTTTTTTAAACTTTTCTATGTCTCATGTAATGGATTTCATGAGCCTTTATATTTAAGTAAATTTAAGATCGAAAAATATTCTAAAAATAAAAGAATGAAAATGAAGCAAAAAAGTTGTTAAAAAAATTAAAAATTTTGTTTAAACCGAAAAAAATATAGATTCACTTGTGAACCTTTTCTATAGACTCTATAGTTTCTTAGATGATTTGACCATAAACGTAGAATCTTGACACAAATATCCGATAGAGCGGAATATGTTTACTGTAATCAAAAATGGGCATATCATTTGAATAAGCCTATATCACTGTTTTAGAGTTAGTATGTCGCGGGGAAGCAGTGCAGGTTTCGACCGTCATATTACAATCTTCTCTCCTGAAGGAAGAGTATATCAAGTTGGTGAGACATTTCTGTAATTCTAATTGTTCTCAATAGATTAATTTATTATTTCGTGAAATATTTGCTACATTGCTAACTTATTCCTTTGCCTTTCATTTTAGAGTATGCTTTCAAGGCGATAAACTCAACGAATTTGACTGCTGTTGGTGTGAAAGGTGTCAACTGTGCTGTTGTAGCTGTACAGAAACGTGTACCTGTAAGTTTTTATGCATTCACCATTTTATAATCATTAAAATATGTGGTCCTTCTACAAAAGATTTCAAAATCAACGCTTTATAAATTAAATACAATAGTAGTATTTTTATCTGATCTATAATATAATATATGCGGAAAAAAATTTCGCTCGAATTCATCCAGCGTTCTCAGTTGAATGCCAAATGATAAACTGAATGCAGCATCGAAATTTTCCTTTACCGTCGTGTATTTTTATATATATAAAATATGAAATTACACCAAATTTATATTCTTCAATTTCAGGATAAATTGATTGTAGCGGAATCTGTGACAAGTTTATACCAATTAACACCATCAATTGGTTGTGCAATGGTCGGAATGATACGTATGTTTGATTCATATTCAGTGATTCTAGATTTAGGAAATATACCCATTTATTGATCTTTTAATTGTGATCATTTTATGTTTGCAAAGTTTCATTATATTCTTAAATGATTCAATAGACAAAAACTTTGCTGGAAAGTGCATTATTTGAGAGTAGTGAAGTTGATGTTTTCAATATCCGAAGAATTTAGAAATATTTTGAACAAATTCGGTATAAGCATTATACGTTTTTCTTAATGAGCAGTATGTTTCGTCTGCATTTTATCATTTATTTTAAGCGGATAGTAAATTCCAAGTTAAAAGAGCACAAATAGAAGCGGCTGAGTGGAAATACAAGAACGGTTATAATATGTCGGTAGAACAACTCAGTAGGAGAATGGCTGATCTTAATCAGTATTACACTCAGAATGCTGAATTACGTTCATTGGGCTGTGGTAAGTATATTATTTATATAAGGAGTTAATCAAATTTATTTTTCAATACATATTGAATTCAGTTATAATAACGCGAAAAAAAAAAAAAAAAGGAAAATTTTGTATGTTCTCATTTGTTTAGTACATCATTTTGTCGCTTCGCTTTCTATGTCGAAACAGAATTTTTCTGATTTTAATTTTTACTGAATAATCTATAGGAGTGAGAGCTGAATCATACAATTTATGTTTATCATCAAAATAATAAATAATAATATTGGAATAATCATTATTGGTCTCTGCAGAGTTAATGAATTAATAATTACAGTTATGCTGTTGATATCATATGATGATGAAGAGGGGCCTCAAATATTTCGTGTAGATCCAGCTGGTTATTATCGAGGAATGCGTGGTGTTGGTGTTGGTGTAAAGCAACAACCCGCAAATAGTTTTTTGGAGAAAAAATTGAAGAAAAAGACTGATTATGATTTCGATGGTACAGTGCAGGTATGTCCCATCACGATAACAAGAGATTCATAAAATCCTTATGACAGAATAACTTCGATCTGAATTGACTAAAATGGCTTAAAGTTATTTCACTGAAAATCAAGCAAAAGAACTTTTCTAAGTGCTATGTTCGAGCTAGAATATTTTTATGGGTTTAGATTTGTCCATTTACTTATTCAGTTGAAGCTATCCCTTATTCTTTATTTTCCTTATGTATTTTACAGTTTTTCCCAAAAATCTATTGTTTTATTAAGTTTTTCGCTTTTGCTTCATCGTGAATATCATTTTTATTTGTAAACGGTGGTTGTGGTTTTCTGTTTAAATTTATTTGAAAATGACTTTAATAAATTTGTTATTTTCAGCTGGCTCTTGAATGTTTACAATCATCTTTAGGCGTTGATTTGAAAGCGTCAGAAGTTGAGGTTGCTGTTGTTACAAAGGATAACAGAAAATTCAGGTAATTGAAATTTTCGCTGATACTGGCAAAACAGAACATAAAAATAATCTAAGATTGAAGGTAAAAGAGTGAACTGGATGGATTACTAATTTGAGATAACGTTAGCGTTTTGGAAAATTATATTCAAAAAAATATTTTCAGAAAATTATCAAATATGGAGGTTGATCACCACTTGAACGCTATCGCTGAAAGAGATTGAGAAATATCCGTTAATTATAAATTTTTTACTAATTCATATGTTCTTTTTAAATTGCTTCGAAATAAATATTTTATATAATACACGGGTTGAATTACAATGCACATTCATTCCTCTGATTTCTGTTCGTTGAAAATACTGATAGTACGTGATCGATGTCGCTCCTCTGTAAATTGTATAGTAGGTGGTGTTCGTCTATGCGTTATTCCAGTTTCAATTTGCGTTTTTATTTTATTCTTGTTTGCGGTCATTACACCTTTTGGAGGCAAAGGGTCTCTGAATGATTAAAATTATTGTTTTTCTAATAATGTTTTTAAATGCGTTTCATTTTAAACAGTTGGTAAGAGAGGTATTGCGTAGCATAAATATAGCAGAATCTTCGTGCTTCTTTCGGTTTAGAAGAATTTAAAAATTATAAAATTGTACTAAAAATAATTTTTAAAAAGTCCAAAATGCACAATTTCTGTGTGTATTACCTTGATGATTTTCCAATGGGTACAAAGATTTCTTCAGTGATAACAGATTCTGGAATGTGGACATCTTTTTCTGCAGCGGCTTCTTTCGCCGATGTTAGCGATGTTTTCAGCGGTAGTTTTCTCATCCTAAAATTATTCGCTCGTGCATTTCTTGTGAAATATTAGTTGATTTTGGTCCTCATACTCAGATAATCACAATTCGAAAACTCAGGAATGGAATTTGATATCGATAATTTAATAATAATGGTTATTAATTTAATGGTAATCTACACTCCGTAACTTCAATGGATAGCCATAAAATTACAGAAGTAACACATTGATTGCATTAGATTTATGTTATCGTTTATCACAAATAAATTATAGGTTAATTTTCAGAGTCGAATAATAATGTTGATTTAAGATCATAAGCGGGATAATTATTTGAGGTTTCACTAACTATATTTTATTTTGATGATTTAGTTTAAATTCTTTCGCCATAATATACAAAATACAGATTTTCTGTTCTCTTTTTCTTCTTTTTATATATATATTTCCGTTTTAAGAATATGATCACGTTTGCAGTTTAAAAAAAATTACATTTTTTCATGAGTTTTCGAATACTTCAATACTTCACAGAATTTTTAACAGATGAAGTCACCAAACTTTTAGCATTAAAAAAATCCAGAAAGAGTGGCAAAAAATTTTCTTTCCAATTATATCGCTATATTCTGATTCAGAATTTGGAAAATTTTTCATTTCCTAATTTTTAAGGCAAATATTACTATATGATTTGGATGAGCTATGCTTAAAATTAACCGATTGATTTTTTTTTTCCTGTATATATATTGTGAAGCGAATAATAACGGCCGAATTGGCAAAGATAGATAAAATCATCAAAAATATATAAATAAAAATATAAATGCTCGTTGTTCATTTCCACACAACGTTTCAAGTTTTTCACCGATTAATTTCAAATTTCGATGCAACGTTGCATTCGAATAGGTGCGTGTTTAAGAACTTTCGGAAATTTAAGATTTTGAACAAGCGAACATTTATATTTTTATCTATGTGGAATATAGACTAGCTGGAGCGGTCACGCCAGATATGGCTGGGTCCAGCTGATTAAAATTAGAACATTACTGGAGCATTTTTTAGAACAATTTTTTTTTCGAATTTTTATTTCGAAAAATACACTTCTTATTTTGAAATTTGAATTTTTGTGGAAAATGAAGATAATGGAAAATTTAATTGAATTCATTGACACTTTTTTGACCATATCCACTCTTTATTTCTTCCATTATTTATATTAAATTTTAAAAAACATACTTCTTATTTCGAGATTTGAATTTAACCTACGTTAGAAAAAATAATATTTGATGAAAAATCAGATACCACATTAATCAGGGAAGTCAAATCAAGAGAAAATGAAATAATATTTATCAAATAATAGTATATTGTGATCTAAAATTAGAATATTCCTTTATTTGTAGTATTTTTTGAACCTTGTATGCCATATGCAATATTCACAAATATTGACTGTTAAATTTTCAAAATTTAACCTTGTCTCCCGAATACTTTTATTCTTTAGATCTTCATTTTTTGATGCTGAACATGAATGTGACTCTTCACTTTCATGATGTTCATTACTGTAAAATATACATTTATTTGAATGGTAATAACAATTTTAATGATAGCTGCAATCACAAGATTAGAAATCAGATGACATATAATAATATGAATCAACAATTATATTTTTCATAAATGATATGATATTATGGAATAAAATTTTTTTAACAGTAAACATGTTTGATAAGTAAACAAAATAATAAAAGCTTACTGTCGAGATCTTTTACCACATGTTGTTACTGAAATGATCGAAAATAATAACGAAGGTAAGAGATAATATGGAATGATTGTGATTATTTGTTGAATGTTTCGGATTGAATAACAACCGACTGTTTCATCATCTATCATTTTCTACAAATAATTTACAATATCTGTTTCATTTTAATTTATAAATAATTTAAGATTGGCAAAATTAATCAAAATATACATTATTGATTAATGTTTCTCTGAAATAAATCAAATTTATCTAAAAATATATACATATATATATATAATAAAAAATGTTGTAAAACAAGTTGAAATAAAAGTCAAAATAGAAATGGAAATTGAAAAAAAAACGAAAGGAAAAAATTAAAAAGTGTAAATTAGAAATTGGAAATGATCTCAATAAGAAATTAAAATTAAATGGACAAGCAAAAAAAAAAAAAAAAGAAGGGAAGAAATAGAATGCAAAATAAGAAACATATGGGAAAAAAACTGAAAATAATTAATATCGCATATTTGCTATAGAAAGCTATGTGCATTTTATAAGGTAAAAAATTTGATAACTCTTTTCCAAAGGTCAAATATTATTTTACTTATATCATGTTTTTATCATTGATTAAAAGAAAAATAAGAATGGCATATATATATAAACAAAATCTAAAATAATTTATTAATACAGATTTATAAAAAAAAATTAATCCTTTTTATGAGATTAAAAAAAATGGATAATTTTTATCCGAAAATCGAATTTACAAAATTTTATTTCGTTAGAATTATTTTCGTTATGATTTATTACATGAAACTTAAAAGAATAATTTTAATTGTTTGCAAATTTGCTTCCTTTAACGCAAACTGCTGCTAATGTATAATTTCTTCCATAGAATGCAGCTTTAAATTAACAGCATTACTATAACAAACAATATTTTAACTTTTTTCAATTTTCTTTCAATCTTTTAATATCAATGAGAGAATTTGCTTTCTTTTACAGAAAGTTTTCATGTGGAAGAAATGTTCTGCTGGATATTATTTAATCCTTGTAAAAAAAATCAAATTACTTACAGATTTTTGTTTTTTCTTCTTATTTTACAAGTTTTCGAAACAAAGCTTTATATTTAATTTAAAAAAAGGTTTACAATAAATTTTGATCATTTTTAAACAATTTTACTATGAAACAGATCATTTAAATTAAATAGAAACGAATTTACATATTAAAAATAAAACTTCTCATCATATATTAATTTGATTGTATAATTTTTTTCGGAATGATTTTTTTGCACAAATAAATTTAAGATAATTTGAAATAGGATGCTGAAATCATTATCATTATCGAATGATTTATCATGCTGAAATCATTGTCATTATCGAATGATTTATCATTCATCGCTTTCTTTAGAGACCAAATTTTAAGTATTCACGGGATTTAGTTTAGATTTTTCGACCTTTAATTAAATATCTTCAATTAAAAATATTTCCTCTAAAATGCTTCAGAAATTAACCAGCTATTGTAATTTGTTAGCATTAAAAAAAAGAAAAAAAAAAAGGAAAGAAAAGAAGAAATGATATGCAAAACCGAAAAATGTCAATTTTCTTTTTAACACTTATAAGCTAAATGACTCATTCATGAATTTGATCAGTTCCAAAGTTTTACGTTAAAAATAAATAGATAGATTATCAAATTTTTTCATGTGACTAATATTTCGATACTTCAATTGAACTAATTGGAATCGAAAACTGTAAAAGACAACAAGTTAACATAAAACTGGACGATTAATCCTAATAATTTGTTGATAAATCAGGTTGCGATAACAAATATTATCGTTTTTTGTTTGGTTTCATTGAAGCAATGTATAAACAGGAAGCACATTGAATATTTCAGTTATTCCAAAAGCGACAATACATTAGTTTGTTTGGTGAAAACTATTACCAATTTTTTGAAATTTCTTTATTTTTTATTCATAGCTTCGATATTTCAGTCGTATTTTTTCTTTTTTTTTTTTTTTAATTTAGAATAAAAGGAGAGAAAGAAAAACAAAGAAACTTTATTAGTGAATAATATTAAATAATTTGAAATTTAACAACAAGTTAGCATACTTTTTTACTGCTAAATAATTTGCTAATTAATAAAATGTTTACCAATAAAATTTTTGAGAAATAAAAGAATAAAATGAATTATATCTAAACAGAATCATTTATTGACACTAATTAATGCAACAATTTGTATTTTTCTTTTTTCATGTATAGATGAAAATGGCGAAAATGATTGCGAATTATGGTACGGAATTAATGATATTGATATTGTTCGTCATGATATGCCCATCATTATCGTCATATTGCGAAGATTGGGATCCTGAAGATTTTCCAAGCTTTGTGCTAAAATTATCACAAAACGCAACGGAAGAATTTTGTGAATTATATGAGATGGAAATGGAAGTGCCGATAAATAAATTCTATGATATGTTAAGAAAATGGGCTGAAAAATATTCTGTTCAGGTTAGTAGTTATTATAAGTTTATTGTGAATTTTAAAGATAGTTGATGTACTCGATTTCGTTTTTTTTTTTTTGTCAATATTGAAATAAAATAAAAGAAAAGTGGAACTAATTTATACCAAACATGACAAGTAAAATTATCGAGAAGTAATAAAATTTTTTTGTTTCATAAAGCCTGCTTTATCAACAGGGAAAATATTAAAGAAATTATTTTAACTAACCTTTATACCAATAAATGAAGTCAGAAACATGAAATGATACTTGTCGATAAAGAAAATTTTAAATGAAAATTAAAAATTGAGGATAAAATAGATACGAATAATGATGGTTTACGCTCTTATTCATAAAAAAGTTTACCTATTCGTTGATTAAAATAAATAAATTGGTAGACAAAATAGATGGAGTCTATAATAACTAATGTTCAAATTTAAAAAAGGATTTTTCTATTTATTGTTCACAGCAAATAACTTAATAAACAAATTAGAGAAGATTTGTAAAAGTTTGTGATTAAATTCAGAAAAAAAATTTTATTTGTTTATTTATTTCAATAAACAAAAGTTGATATAAATAAGGGAGAAAAAAACAAATTGTTTAGCGGTAAATATAATTCGAAATCTGTGAAATAATTACATATTTTAGGCAGAAACTAATCGCTTCATCGCTGAAGAAATGAATTATGATAAAATGCAATCTAAAGTACTTATGGAAAGACTTCAAGCTAGTAATGGAACTACGGAAGTTAAGGGTGTTCTTGAGAAAGCATTAAAATTGCAAGAATCTATGCATCTTTCACCAGATTACATCCAAAATGTTATCGATACTATGATGGAAAATTTACCGATTGATAAACAAAATGAAGCAACTCTTCTTTGGAATTCGTTATATCCTGATGATATTTATAATGAATGCGGACCACGTTTTTAATTTCAGTAATTAATTAAAAGATAAAGAAAGCACGAAAGTTTTATTTGTTCGTATAAATATCTATTTCAACTGTTTATTCATATCATATCATTTATAGATATAATTTTAAACCATTTATAGATATAATTTAAAAAAAAAAAAAAGAAAAAGAAAATCTTAACATACAACAATTATATATTATTTGTAATTTTTTGAACAGAAGAAAAAATGGTTTAAATTTAAGAAATAGTTATGGAATGAACATATTGCTGATGAAAATTGAGATGTAATTCATGTTCGAATGCTTTTTGGCATATTTGACAACGATAAACGTTACATTGCTGTTGTTGATGAGTTCGACGTACGTGACTGTCATGCGCTGCATGCGATGCAAATGATTTACCACAATTCGCACACTGTAATTACCAATTACAAATATGATGAAATAATGGAAATTGATTGAATAATATCAAAATTAATTACATAGGTACACAAGCTGCTAATCATATTATTATATTGTCAATATCGTCATAATGCGAAGATTGGGTAGCTGAAGATTTTCCATAATTTGTGATACAGTTACCGCGAAATGCTACGGAAAAATATGAAAAAGAATTGTATTTACAGAAAAATCAATTCAATGATATGTTAAAAAAATGTGCTGGAAAATACTCTGTTCTGGCTAGTAGTTAATATAAGTTTACTGTAAATTTTAAAAATATTTAATGTATTCAATTCCTTCTTTCTTTTAACATTGAAATAATAAAAAAGAGAGATGATAATTTATATCAAATATGATGAGTAAAATTTGCCATAAAGTTATTAAATTTTTTTTTTGATGAAATTCGTTATAATTAGCAAAGAAAGTAATCATTATTAAAGAAATGATATTAACTAACTGAACTCTTTCACTAATAAATGAAATAAGTAAGCATAAAATGATTCTTGCTTATAGTAAAAATTGTAGAAATGAAGATTAGAAATTGATGGATAAAATAAATAAGAATAATGATAGTTTCTGCTTACATTCAATAAAAAATTTACTTGTTCATTAATTAAAATAAATAAATTGGAGGGAAGTAGAAATTTATAACAGTTGATGTTTAAATTAAAGAAAAAAGTTGTTTACTTATTGATCATAGCAAACAGTTTAATAAAAAAGGTGGGAAAGATTTAAAATAGTTTATGATTAAATTCAGAAAAAAAATTTGCTTATTTATTGATTACAATAAAAAAATAGTCACAAATAAGAAGGAAAAAGAGTGTTTAGCATGAAACATAATCTGAAAATGCTAATAATAATATATTTTAGACAGAAACTAATAATCTCATTATTGGTAAAATGAATCATGATCAAACATATTTTGAAGCATTCATGAAAGGACTTCGAACTATTAATGGAACCACGGAAGCTAAAAAAGTTCTTGATCGAAAATTAAAATTACAACAGTGTATGCATCTTTCATCAACAGAAATCCAAAATATTATCGAAACAACTCTTCATTGAAATAGATTATGTCCTACTAATATTTATGGTGAATACCAATCACATTTATAACATTCAGTAATAAATGAAAAGATAAAAAAAAAAATACGATTTATTTATTCATGTAAATATTTGTTTTATTTATATATGCATATCATATTATCATCACTATTGATGAAAATTAAGATGTAATTCATGTTTGAATATTTTCTGACATATCTGATAACGATAAACGTTACATTTCTCTTGCTGTTGTTGCTGATGAGTTCAACGTGACTATCATGCGATGATTTACCATAATTAGACTATAATTATCAAATTACAAATATGATAAAATGATGAAAATTAATCCGACAGTATCAAAATTTTTCGCAACATGATAATTGGACGACTGTTTTCAATTGCAGTGCGTGCGGTGGCATCTCTGGCAAATATCGCGTGAATTCAATTATTTTGCTGCTTTCAATATGACCGCTTCATCTGCTTCAATAACAGTGACGAGGGACTTCTCTATGACTTCCTCGCTTTGAATGTAGACTGAATAATATTGTCAAATTTGTCGACGACTTTGTTCTTGGCCGTAAGAATAGCTCATTCATTCAGCAAACCGTGATTTTTATAATTGGTTTGAATATTGAGAAATATTTTTTCAACCACTTCTTGTTTTCGTGTCAGAAAATTGCAAAAGTTATAAGGCAATCAAATCCGTTCTGAGGTCAAATCAATTGGCATCATTTCGTCCCCAATTTCCAGCAATTAATGTGAGAATATCTCAGCTGATCGATCTTTTTACAGCGGGACACGCATATTTGTAGTTAATTTTAACATCTTTAAGTGTCGCCACAAAGTACAAATTGACTTGCGATTGAACTTGAACTTGAGCTCTTGCCGATGTCGAATTGTGTGACTTAATTTGACCCAAGTCCCGATGTCTTAATTTTTTGTGTTCTTCGGGACTCCATCTCCTCCAGCATGTTGTCTTATTATTGATTGATCTCACACTTTATTACGGTCAACAGTTTCAGTCACTCACTTACTTTTATCTGTCACAGATGTAACAAAAAAAAAAAAAAAAAAAAAGTAGGTATATCTATATAAAAATATGTCCCTTTTCGAATGCAACGTTGTATCAAAAATTTAAAAGCAAACGCTGAAGAATTTGCAAAGTTGTGTGAGGAGTAGCAGAAACGAAGATTCACATTTTTATTTATATAGATTAGTAAATTTTTAACATTTTCATTCATTATTTCGAGTTGAATGTTTTGAAATTTGTAAATATTTAACGTCAAATATAATTCAGATCATAAAGACTGATATATTTATCTTTCTATTTTTTCAAATTCATAGCAAATTTATTGAGCATAATTGAATTACATGGAAGTTATAGAAGCAACAGATTTAATAAGAATTATTTGGTTCTTTGCATATGAAAAACAAATCTGAAATTAAATTAAAGGTAATAGGTTTTATTTAAACCATGTTATAGAGTTATTGTTAGCCAATGGTTACGCTATTTATAAAGTTTTCTGTTTAATTTTAGTTTTTTAAATTCAATTTTTCTTTTTAAATTTTATATTTAGAACTTTTTCCTGTCAACACTTCTTCGGAAAAAAGTTCATTAATAAAAGTAGCCGAAATTTTATTGATTGAGAGAGTAACAAACAAAGTCGGTTCTGGTTAAATAATTAACAATAAATTAAAAAACTTTGGTGATTTAGCTAAAAATTTCAATCCGAGTTTTAAGAGCATTTAAAAATATATCATAAATATACATTTCTGATCATACTGAGAGATGAATACAACTGAAGGTAAACATTTCTCTTAACAACATATTTCGAATAAATCTTGATTTTATGCTTGAGATTATGGCTGAGAAAATGACGAGAAAAATTGCAATTTTGAAATAATTATTCAAAATTTACATCCATGATGATGATGAGTGGTGATAAACAATCAATAATTAGTTCATTTAAATGAAATAAGAATCCGAATTTCTGACATGTTGTCATGATCTGCAAACTAATTTGCAAACCAATTATTCAATTACTTTTTGTTTATTCTCTTCTTTTCTTTAAATATTAAATTTGAAGTGATAAATTCGAAATTAAAATATTATTATATATTAACTTCAACCATAATTTGTTCGAAATGCTTATTAAAACAGATTTATATTAGTATTTTATCTGCTAATAACTATGAATAAACATTTTAGTTGTGTGATGTTTATTCCAGTTATTCACAAATTAAAAACTTCGTATTCTAACAAAGTCACCGAATTTTTGATTTGAAATAAACATCGGAATAGAAATATAAATTGAATAAAGTGAAGTAAGGAAATTAAAAATGCAAATCAATAACTGAAATTGATTCCAATAAAACTTCAAATGGAAATGGATGAATAAAAAAAGAAGAAAATAAAAATAGAAAATAAAATTGGAAAAGTACAGAAGAAAATTGAAAATAACTGATGTCGTATATTTGCATAAAAAATTAACCAAAAATCGGATATTATTTCACTTATATGAAGTTTTTATGGTTGTTTGAAAAAAAGATGAGAAATGGAATATATGTTCAAACGAAAATAATTTAACATTGCAAATTTTGCCAAATTATTTTTGTTATGATTTACCGCATGAAATTTAAGCGAATAATTTTAATTATTTTCAATGTTGTTTCCTTTAACACAAAACTTCTGCTAATTTATGATTTCTTTCGTAGAATGCAGTTTTAAATTAGTAGCATTTCTGTAACAGACAGTATTTTAACTTTTTTCAACCTTTCAACTTTCTTTCAATCTCATATTATCAATGAAAAAATTTGTTTTCTTTATGAAAAGTTTCCATATTGAAAAATTTTCTGCTGGATATTTTTATATTCTTGTAAGGTCTTTTCTAAATTTATTGTTTCTGCATTTCATTTTTTATTCATAGTAAAGTTGCTTATAAACTTTTGTTTTCTTTTTTTCAGGAGATTGAAACAAAGTTTTATATTTGATTCGCAAAAAATCACGCAATAAATTTTGATCATTTCTAAATTATTAAATAATAATTTGTCACGAAATAATTATTCAATTTTGAATAGAAATGAATTTGCACGTCGAAAATAAAATTTTTTATTATAAATTAATTTGATTCACACAATTCATTTTATAAACAGCTTTTGTTTTGCGCAAATAATTTCACAGTATTTTGAAACAGATGTTAAAATCATTATATTACCAAGTGATTTATCACTCCTCGCTTACCTTGAAGATTAAACAAATTTTAAATATTCATGGGATTTTGTTTAGATCTTTGCAATCCTTAATTAAATATCTTTAATTTAAAAAATTCACTCTAAAGTGCGTTTAGAATGCTTCCAAAATTAACCAATTGTTTTAATTTGTTAGCATTCAAAAATGAAAAAAGAAACGAAATGCAAAACGGAAAGATGCCGATTTTTCTTCTAACACTTGTAATCTGAATGATTCATTCATCCGGGAATAAATTTCAATTCAAATTTTTTTTTTCTGTTATATCTTGCGCTAAAAATAGATAGATGGATTACCAAATTTTCATATGAGTAACATTTCGAAATTCCAACGAACAAATTGAAATTGGCAAAATGTTACTGATAGGTAAGTTATTAGAATCTAAAATTGGGCATATAATCCCAATAATCCCTACCAGATCAGGTTGCGACGACTAATATCATTTTTTTTTTTTTTAAAACTCAGTTTTGTTTTTTTCAAGCAATATATGAACAAATAACTCACCGAATATTTCAATGGTTACAAAGGCAAAACTATGCTGGTTTGTTTGATACTGATTTTTACTAATTTTTTGAAATTCCATATCTTTGATATTTCATCCGTTTTAATTTTTTGTTTTAAAAAAAAAAATGGAAAATAAGAAGAAGGAAAGAAAGATTAAGCAATTAATTTCAGTAAATTTTGAGAAATTCATAGAATATTTTCAGATTTAACAGAAGTTTACGCATTTATTTATTGCAAAGTAATTAATTCATCAATAGAATGTTTACTAACAAAATTCTTGAGACAGAAAGAAATAAAATGATTTATATCTGATTACTTATTGATACTAATTAATACAATAATTTATTTGATACGGTACGACTTATTTTTTCTTTTTCTATATAGAAATAAAATGAAAATGGCAAAAATGATTGCGAATTACGCTACGGAATTAATGATATTGATATTGTTCGTCATGATATGCCCATCATTATCGTCATATTGCGAAGATTGGGATCCTGAAGATTATCCTTGCTTTGTGCTAAAATTATCACAAAACGCTATGGAAGAATTTTGTGAATTATATGAGATGGAAACGGAGGTGCCGAAAAATCAATTCTATGATATGTTAAGAAAATGGGCTGAAAAATATTCTGTTCAGGTTAGTAGTTAATATAAGTTTATTGTGAATTTTTAAGATATTTGATGTATTCAATTCCTTTTTCTTTTTTTTTCAATATTGAAATAAAACAAAAGAAAGATGATCATAATTTATATCAAACATGATATAAATTAAGCTTGTAATTCGCAGCAAACAAATTAGTAAACAAATTAGGGGAGATTTGTAAAAGTTCGTGATTAAATTCAAAAAAAAATGTTTGTTTATTTATTATAATAAACAAAAGTAGAAATAAATAAGGGAGAAAAAAAAACAAATTGTTTAGTGTTAAATATAATGCCAAATCTGTTAAATAATTACATATTTTAGGCAGAAACTAATCGTTTCATCGCTGAAGAAATGGATTATGATGAAAAGTATTTTAAAGTACTTATGGAAAGACTTCGAGCTATTATTGGAAGTACGGAAGTTAAGAAAGTTCTTGAGCAAGCATTAAAATTACAAAAATGCATGTATCTTTCTCCAACTGACATCCAAGATATTATCGATATTTTGGTGAAAAATTTACCGATTGATAAACAAAATGAAGCAACTCTTCTTTGGAATTTGTTATGTCCTACTAATATTTATAGTAAATGCTACTCGCATTTTTAACTTCAATAATTAATTAAAAGATAAAGAAAGCACGAAAGTTTTATTTGTTCGTATAAATATCTACATTGCTGTTGTTGATGAGTTCGACGTACGTGACTGTCATGCGCTGCATGCGATGCAAATGATTTACCACAATTCGCACACTGTAATTATCAATTACAAATATGATGAAATAATGGAAATTGATTGAATATCAAAATTAATTATATAGCAATACAGGCTGCTAATCATAATATTATCACTAGGTGCTTTGTAACTATAGATAACAAACCATTTGAAATAGTAAAAGATTCCATTTATGATAAATAAAATTGAACCGTAATTTAAGGATAAATAAAATGGAAAAATTCATTAATTTAATTAATGGACAAATAAAATGAAAAAATTTCAAAGCTTATCCATTCATTTTCCTTAAATTTTTTTACAATTCAGTTTATTGTTACTTGCAAGAAATTATTTCATTTGCAAGAAATTAGATTGGCATATTTTCTATTTGTTCACAATCTGATCTGATTAAAAAAGAAATGAAAGTAAACTGCCTGAAAAGGTTTTTCACCACTATGCTGTCGTATATGCGTACGAAGGATACTACTTGCTGTGAAACTTTTATTGCAAAAGACGCATTTGTATGGTCGTTCACCGGAATGAACTCGGAAATGCTAAAAAAAAAAAAAAAAGTCTTAGTTGAAAACTAAATTAATTAAATATTTGGCTTGGATTGTTAATTTTTGTCTATCTTTAATTTATCAGTTGAATAAATTGTAGTTGTTTATTAATTTTAAGCTATTAATTTTTACCTTACCTTAATTTTCGAAAAAGAAAGTTTTTTATAAAGAAAATTCAATTATTAGTTAATTAATTGGAACAATATAATGATATAATTGAATTTTGTAAAAATAAAATTTATGCAATATTTAGCTTGACAGATTAAGCTTTTCGGAAATTTTTTGGTCAAACAAGATGGATTATATTAGAATGTATGCAATTGTGAAATTGTATTAAAATCTTAGAGAGAAGACGAATTATACTTTGTTAAGACTTGATGATTGTGAAAACGATTTGCCACACGTGGAACATACATGAGGCCGATGATTTTCATGCACATGCAATACATGAATCCTTAGTCGATCACGTTTCTCGAATGATCTGCATTATAATTTTTTATTTTTGATCGATCGCCATCATTATTATTTGTTAAACTTAAAATATAAGTATAAACAAAATTTCCTTTTGGTAAAAAAATATGTAAAAAATTATAGTTACTAAAATTTTATGAAGCAACTAAAATAAATTTTTTTTTAAAAAATCTAAGAATTTAATATAAATAAAATCCAAATTTAAAATGAAACTTTCAATACCGTGGACAAATGGAGCAACGAAATTTACGATCACCGCGATCAACGCATCGCGTATATTTGAGATGTTTCTCTCGATAATATGCATAAGTGAACATTTTACCACAACGATCACATTTATAGCCACCAATATGTTCTATAAGTTTTCAAATAAAATTTAAGTTTTTTTGCTTCAAGTTATTTGATTACTTATTTAATAAATGATGCTTGGTGTTTATTAGTATGAAATAAACATCTTCGAAACGAATCTTTTGTTTCTAAACTCTAAATGTATTAATTAATATATTTCATATTTTTTGATTATTTTATGACAATCTGTATAAATAAACATGTAAATGTTCATTGTTCCAAATCCTAAATTTCCAAAATTTCTTCACGGATTGTTTTGGAATTTTGATAGAATGTTGCATTTGAATAAGCCCGTGCTTTTATATATCACCATACCTATTATTATATAGATGTCACACAATAAAATTTAAAATGACAACATGCTTTTCTTGATAATATTTCTCTCTCTTTCTCATATCCTTCTTCCCTTGATCGTCTTCCCATTTCACCTCTTTTTTGTCCCTTTGAGCTTCCGATCTACGTTTTCTTTTCTTTAACCTATTTTTGCTTTTTTATTCCCTCCGTTCAAATTATTCTCTCATATGGCATTAATAATATTTTTCAGGCAAGTGAGTCACTTATCCATATCTCGGCATAAAAGTCTTCGTTCTCTCATCTCTCACTTGCTAATAGAGCTTATGTGCATCGTGTAAAATGCTGAGATGTTAACTGTCACGAATGTTACAGGGACTGAGACCTGTGAGAATCGTCCCTCTCTTATCCTTTGTCTTGATAACATTTTGTATGATTAATGTGTTGTAAGCTTCCTCCCACTATCAATACCAATGTAAATGAGTTTTCCTAATTAACCAGTTAGGTGTCTTCGATCAATCCACAATATAAATTTCTTCGAGGCAGCGTCTTCAACAACAATGTCAATAAGATCAGTATCAGCGTCAGTTCAATCCCAGTTCAACTTCGAAGATGATTTCGACAAAACGAGCGACAGTTCAGCAGGAACAACAACAGTAGTGAAGTGGAAAGAGAACGACAACCACGAAAGGAAATTACGACGATGTAGTGAGTATTCAAACAATTGTTAGCATCTTTTATTATTTACCGTATATTGTTTATTTAATTCTCAATATCTCTTTCCCCTGAAGACAGAGAAGAAATTATATGTTTAAATTCTAATAGCGCTATATAATTCCAAAAGACCGTAAGGATGAACATGTTTATCGCCAAAAGGCTCATGTTTACAGAAAACAAAGTCATGTCAACCAGTTATAAGGCGAAATGCTAGAGGAGAAGCTCCGAAGGATTTAAAAAGTCAGGACTTCGGAGCTTGAGTCAGTTTTAGTCATGCAGTTCAACAGCAGCAGTAGTTCATGTTCAAGTTCACAAGTCAATTTTGAAGACAGCTCAGCGGCAGCAGAAGCGATAGTTCAACGACATAAGTAAAACGATTCACTACGATGACAGACTATACACATGCATCTCAGTCAAGATGAATGCTTCTTTCTTCGTATGCTATCAGTAAACGTGCCTGGTCTAACGTCTCTCCAGCGATTGAGAATCGTCAGCGGCGTTACACATGCCACTTTTCTTAGTGCATGTTAAGCTCTGAATTTATTGGAGAACGACAGACAAGATATATGCAGTAATGATGCTTTACATCCAAATCAAATTCGTATAATGTTTACAATCATATTGACCGCCTGCTCTCTTTCATCTCCAACAGAATTATAGGAGAAATATAAATCGCATATGGCTGAAGATATTCTTCATTGAATATGCAAGGAAAATTCAAACATGAACATGGATTTCATAGCAGAAATCTATTAACGAAACGTTGATAATAATTGAATACTTCTGCTTACAAATTGCGAACAAAATTACAACACGATTGATGTCATATATCAATAAAATATTCCTAAGCTAACGTTTTAACAAAAATGCAATTACGATTAAATAATGCAAACTGCCAATAAGGGAGTTAGAAAAATCTTTTTAGATACTCCAGGAAGAACTTGGTAAAACATTACTAATTAGATTGATTTTGGCAACAATTCCCTCTCAAAATGGCATAGCCTTAATTCTTACATCGTTGGAAATAGCTGCAACATTGCTACTAGGTGAAAGAACTGCTCATTCTGTTTTGAAATTGTCATTGAACATTCAATTGATTGAACTCCCACATGCAACATTTCCAAGACATCGGGCATGGGTAAAGTATTGCAAAAATGCAAACTTATTGTTTGGGATGAATGTACAATAGCGAACAAAAAATCGATCGAGGCTCTTGATCTATCATTGCAAGATATGCGTGGAAATATCAGACCACTTCGGAACGCATTAACATTGTTTGCAGGAGATTTCAGGCAAACATTACCTGTAATTCCTCTATCGACACCAGCGGACGAAATTAATGCTTGCCTGAAATACTCTGCTTTGTGGAAACACGTAAAGACGTTAAAATTAACTACGAATATGCGTGTTCAACCGCAAAACGATCGATGAGCTGGAATATTCTCACATCAATTGTTGGAAACTGGAAACGAAAAGGTGCCGGTTGATTTGACCTCAGAACGAATTTGATTGCCTCATAACTTCTGCAATTTAGTGACAAAAGAAGAACTGGTTGAAAAATTATTTTTTAATATTCAAACCAGTTATAAGAATCACGGTTGGCTGAATGAATGAGCTATTTTTGCGGTCAAGAATAAAGATGTTCGACGAACTTCATAATATTATTCAGTTAAAAATTCAAAGCGAGTCAATCTTATACAAATCCGTCGTTAATTATCCAACAGAATTTTTGAATTCACTCGATCTGCCAGTGATACCATCGCACGTATTGCAATTGAAAGTCGGCGTGCCAATTATCATGTTGCGTAATATAACCAGTCAAAACTTTGCAATGGCATGCGGCCAGCAGTAAAAAAATTTAAAAATGAGCAATGTCGTAGAAACAACGATCCTGACAGGACCTTTCAAAGAGGAAGATGTCTTTATTTCTCGCACTTCTATAATTCTAATGGATATATCATTTCAGTTTAAGAATATTGCAGTTCCCAATTTGATTGGCGTTTGCATTTACCATCAACAAAGCTCAAGGACAATCATTGAAATTGTGCAGTTCAGATCAAGAGATCGAATACTTCTCACATGGATAATTATATAATGCATGTTCTAGAGCTGGCAAACTAGGCAATCTCCTTATCTACACAGACAATGGAACAACAAAAAATATTCTATACCCACAAGTATTAAAAAATGAAACACAATAGATGTAGGCGAAAGCTGAAAGATGTCAAATGGCGCAACAATTATTACTATAAACAAGGAATACTAAAGGTCAAGTGGCGCGACATAGTTTCAACTATCGAACTAAACATTTTTGCTGCCAAAATGTTCCAATTCACAGATAAACGATAAAGATCGACGCACCAACAGTAACTGTTCGGAATTCTGAGGGTTCCAGTCCGACAGTTCAAAGCTACACAACATAGCAATCCGACAGTTCAGTTGAGCAGTATTCTTTTCTATCAGTGATAAAAAAGAGTAATTTAGTGATTAATTTGCCTGGATATTCTTTGATAATTATTTATTACGATGAATCGCTCTTCCATCAATCGATAAACTTTCCTCAACAGGATTCGTCTCTGTCACACAAGACACAGAAAAACTCCCCACATCTATTGCTAAGCTAGCCGAATCACAATAACAAGAATCAATCTCCAGTCTTACCAGACTACAAACCAAATGAATATTGGAGATAAAACAATCTGATAGCTTAGCCTGCAAACTAAGCTATCAGATTTTTTCTCCAACATTAGAGATTTGCGCTTTCTCTTTTCTTTTTTTCCACTTAACCAGGCTGAGTCACGGCAATGTGTGTATATAAAAAGTATATAAAACATGTTCGTATTCGAATGCAATGTTGTCTCAAATTTTCAAAGCAATAAATAATTCTCGCAGATTTAAGATTTTGAGCTAATATAAATAAGGCGAGTGTTTAAAAACTATCGGAGATTTAAGATTTTGAACAAACGAACATTTACATTTTTATTTGTATTGACTAGCTGGACCCATTGTTGTCACATCAACTTGTGATCAGGTCCAGCTAGTTTGGAATTAGAATGATGTAGATGAAGGAAAACTTAGTTAGACTAGAATAATTATGCGAGACATAGTTGCATTCCAATCATTTCAAGACTATCACATCGATTACCTATTAGTTATTTCAATTATTATTCTTCTGTTACCTGCGTCATTATTGTTTAACATTTAAATCATTTAATATTTCAAAATTTATCAACTTTATCAACATTTGCTGAAGTGAACGAGAAATGAAACATTATCGTATTCACATAATATTCTAATAGAAACATAAAGTAATATTAAGAATTTAATTCACGTCTGCTATAATTCTTAACTTTTCCATAAATATCTGAACAAATTTTATAATTGATAAATTTAGCATTAAAAAAACATTAATTAATACATTTTTTTAAATGTCAGTTCTTTTTTTTTAATGTTAGCTCTTTTTTTGGATTAAACTTTGTGAAAATTTAAAATTAGAAATTCAAAGATACGATATTTTACTTATATATTTATTGATACATTTAAAATACATTAATCGATATTTTTTTCTTAATTGTTATATTTTTCCAATTATAAAATTTATTCAAATATTTACATTGTCCGAAAAATTTAATATAAAGCCATGAATTGTACTAAGTGTCGTTTCTATGTCACTTCTGAATTTTGTAGTCAACATGGAACTATTACATAAATTGTATGAATACATTTCCTTTTGTGTTAGTTATCATAGTATAATAGTGTTCTATGTGTATATTTGATTTGAATGTAATATTGATGCTTGAAATAGGCTCAAATAGATACTTGAAACCGACCTAAATTGATACTTGAAAATGACGAAAAAAGGAAGTCATAAGTCGATTTTAAATGATACCATTTTATTTTCTCTCTCGTAATAAGATATTTGAATTTTACTACCACTCAAATCTATTTCATTGACAATAATAAGTATTGCTTCTTTGAATTTATTTATTGTAGAATAAAACAAACTAAAATTTTGTTTTTTTTTTTTTCACAAGTAATTTAATGAATATTTTATTCCGATTCTCCTTCCTTTGGCTGACTTTTAAAAGATTAAAATGACATTGAAAAATAACAAAATATTATGATTTTTGCATAAAGATGAAATATTAACGAGACTTTTGTCATCAATTTATATTATTTATTATGCATTAATTTCATATTTGAAAATTTCCGAAATTTTAATAATTTCTGATTTATATTCTTTCTATTAGCTTTCCGTTTTTCAATCATTTAGTTACACTATTTCGAATGATTGTTATAACATAACGAATTATTGTAAATGAATAAGAAAATATTGAAAATATAAAAGTAAAACAGTTTGGTGACAAAATTTTAAATTTAATTTTTCACTATTTAGTTAAATTTGATAAGCAAAAAGATGTTAATTGCATTATAGAAAGTAATTTAAATAGAATAAAATAGCTAATATACGCCAACCTGTTTCATTTAATTTTTGTTGTTTCATTTCCAACTGTTGGCCTTGCTTAACGTTTTGAAGCATTTCGCTTGATTCCAATAGCAATGCTTCAGCTTCATTACAAATAATTATTTCCTCACCAAATTCAATATTACGAAGAACAATTCCATTCCGAATATTAGCTTTCTCGATGTTTGCTTCTTTACACAGTGATTGCCATTTTGCTGGCATCTATACAATGTATTATTATCAATGATATTATCAAGTATAATTCTATAATTAAAATTAAATTGAAATAAAGAAAATAGAACAGAAATAAAACGAAGAAAGGAAAAGTCATTTAAAGGTCACAGCTTGTGCAAAAGATAATAATAATAAGAAACTAACACTAAATTGATCACCACTATTGAAACCATCTGGCGCTGAGCAAAATACCACATGGAAATATTGTCCAGCCCGTGAGAAGCATAATAGTATTACATTATCACAATGTTCTCTCTTTGATAAGATATCTTTTATCACTGTAAAGTAATGATGAAATTAGGCAAAGTTTGCTTTGCTGATAATTTGCTCTTACATATTTTAAGTATTTTAATAAAATCATTTTCTTTGTATAATAATGATTGATATTCATTTTTATTAATCTTTATTCAATAGTTGATATAATCGTTCAAATTATTGTCAAGTATCCGAATCCTTTTTCTAAAAATTAATGGAAATCCAACACATAAAAATTTCATAGGCAGACAATACATATATACAATATATATATATATATAATTACAAAAGATATTACAGTGATGACTACAGTATCCCGTTATTGATGATATTTCTTTTCTCAAATAAAGCTATTAGCAAGAAGTTTGTTTTTGAATGAAACAATATAATGAATAGTAATTTAATTCCCAAAATTGTAAATTTAGCATATTTAGATGCTCAACTATTAACCGTGCATCATTTTCATTGTATTGTATAGTACAATGAGAATATTATATATTGAGAATAATTGATTAGTAAATTAAACCTTCAAAAAAAAAAAAAAAAAAAAAAAAATGCAAATTATACCATTTTCATTTGAAGTTAATTGCAATCGAAGATTAACTGTTTCAAGTTTATCACCACGAATTAAAGTAACAGAAAATGGTGTTATTGTTGACATAAAAGGATCAGTTGGAAGAAACGAAGGTAATGATGATACAAATGGTAATAGTGATGGTATGCTTTTTGATATTGTTCGTTCAGCAAACAATGAGGAAGTTTGTGATAAAAGCGGAAAAATAGGATGGCGGGATGTGAAATTCTGGGACCATATTGGTAGAATATTATTACTATTATTATTTTCAAACAATGAAATAGGTTTTATTGGTCGAATGGGATGCATGTTGATATTGTTATAATTTGAAATAGAATGGATACTAACTATTTACTGCTACAGTAGGGTTCTTAAAATGTTTAGCAATAACGGATAGGAGAGGTTGTTTAACAGTAGATCCCTCCTTTTTTTTCATCTCCTCTTATCAACCATAAACCTTTATTCCCAAGATGCAGGATGCAGGAGGAGTTTTAGTTGACATCTATTGGATGATTACTATATTTGATGTATGCAAAAAAGGCAAGATTCAATTTGCCCTTAAAGCCTTACACAAACCATTATTATTCGCCTTGTCTTTTTTCCTCTTCAAAAAAAGGAAAGAAGGAGAAAATGCCCCCACTAATATTATCAAATAGATCTGCTTTATTCACTGCTACCGTAACCTAAATGGATGAATTAGAGGATGGTGCAATATTGGTATTGGTAGAATAAATTGAGAAAAAAAAAAAAAGAATCTGAATTTAGCACTATCTATCCACCTATCTATTTATCTATCATATCGATTCATTGTTTAATTAAAATACAATGGATGGATAAATCAAATGAACATTTGGATAACTGACTATCAATTCTATTTATCTTAAAAATATTTATTTCTGATCTAATTGATCATATCAAATATAGCCAAACATTATTAAATTAACATTTTCCCATTTACTAACTAACTAAGTAAGTCTAACAGAAGCAAATGTCAATTGAGAAAATGTAATTAACTTTGTGAAGGATAGAATTGAACTGAGCGCTATTTTCATCTCATCATGTTGGAGATACAATAAGGTTACGTTACAATATCCTTATGGCTCATCCTCTAATTACATCCATTTGATTACATTTCTATTAACAAAGCAAAGCTTCCATCTATTACTCAATTACTAGTCCATCAACCTTTAACCTCTTTATCTTATCCATTCTCTTCTATTTCATCGATCTCATTTATCATTATGATATTTCATTTTGAAAAATTTTTAAAATAAACCTCCATCCTGCAGTACACTTTCTAACATAATTAATAAAAAACATTCTTGAAAAAAGTACCTTTTTTTTATTCTAAAAATGTTACCATAACTTTTGTTTTTTCTATGCTATTCATTTGATAATTATATTATAAATTTTGGAATATTTATAATTTGGTTAAAAAAAAAAGCAACAATTTAAAAATTTTCTCTCTTATATTATTTGATATTATTGCATGTTATCTATTTTAGATGTTAAAATGTTGTCATTGAAATCTGGATCGTTTTTTTTTTTTTTAATCCAATTTGAAATTATATTTATTTAAATGAATGATCATATATTTAATTATTATATATTTAGTATCATTCTCTTTTTCTTCCTATCTCTTGCTTCTTGACTACCAAACTGAATACTGCATATTTTACACCTTTTCACCGAATAATTCGTAAACGAGAAATTCTGCCAATAATGAAGAATAAAGAATAGCAAACTGATAAATATGTGTGAATATCTGCAATTTTTACGTTATTATTAAATTATTAAATAAATAACTAGTTTAATGGTTGTTATAACGATAATTGTGGGAGATGATAATTTTTTATCATATAATTAATCATTTTAGATGATTGCAATCAGTTTTTTTGACATAACTATGATACATATAATTACTAATTTGGATATGTATGCATATATATGCATAAAGCAATCATTATATTTCTCGAATGTTATTTTATCACTTAAAGCTTTGAATTTCCTTTTCATTTTAAGAAATTTAATTTTTTTATGGAAAGAAAAACTGAATAGAAATAAGAGAAAAAAAATTTTATTTTAGAAATGTTTTAATTTATGAATAATGCACAAACCACATTTTCATCAACATATGCAATTAATAATTGCAATGTGATAAATCCAACTGTTGTATAAAAAATTACCAAGAGAATGTAAGCAAATGTTAAATTAAATAGCATCCCAATTAATAGATGAATGGCAAAACTACCAATAATTGTTACTGAGACCAATAATGAACGTTGGCTAAGAAAGTGGAAATCAGAATAGGTTGAAATAATTCATTTGAATTAATTTAATTAACCATTCATCTTTGACAAACTATTATATTTATTGAACGTCTTCACATGTTTTGTTCTTCCTTTTTTACCTTTTAATTAATAACAACATTATTTTAGTATTACTTATGCATGATTAAAAATAATTAATCACTTCATTTTCTGAAAAACTTTTGCTATTTAGTAACTTCTCGTTATACTTTTATTTTTATTAAGTACTGTCATATTTTGATCTTGGTTTCTAATTTTTAATCAATAACAATTTATTTTAGTATTATTCTATATGACTACTATATTTAATTTGATTCGAATTATTCAGGAAGATTTCTCTCATTGAATTATATTCATTTGAAATTGAAATATATTTTCATCAAAATAATGTCATTAATCGTTTCAATTGGAGTAAAATTAGCAAAAGAAATTGAAATTTTTTATTTGAATAAATAGAATTAAAATTTAACTTTTTTATTGTTGGTTGAAGTATTGGTGTAACAATACCGATAAAACATGGTGTTAATGCGGCAATTGGAGGTAAGCTATGAAGTGTAAGATTAGAGAGTACATGACCTGTTAATAAACCCTAAAATAATTCGTATAAAGTTTCATTTTTAAGCTATTAGCAAACGTAAATACGTATATAATACATATATCTTTCACTTATGGACTTCCATTATTTCAATCATAGTAAATGTCAAGACATATATATGTCTTCCACGTATGCACGTATATCTTTCACGTACGTATTTTCCTTATGTCAATCATAACAAACGTAAGTACGTATGAATATCTTTCACGTATGTGCTTCTCTTACTTCAATCATAGCAAATATAAGTAATGCATGTCGTATTATCATGTCATTCCATGCATATTTATCAGTTGATGATTTAATGATATGATGATATGCTAGCAATGGTAAAAGAATATAAGCAGAAATAGTAGACATAAAGCCACTGAAATAATAAAAACATTCCTGATAATGAATTGTTTTGAATAAATGATTAAGCTTTTTTTTTTTTTCAGTATTGGATAATTTAAAAAAGTTGTATTAGTTTTAAAACATTAAACTTTCGATTTATTATAATATTATCATCCCTCAAACGCATTAAGAAAAAATAATGAATAAATAATAGGATAATTATCTATGAGATTAAATAAATATTTCAATAAAGGTAGAGGTTGAATTCTATTTTAGGTTATAATAAGTATTATTTTGTATAGTATGCAGTATATTTTTACATAAAAGTAGCAATACAATACCTAATAATTTGTCCAATAAAAACTGAGAAGAAATAAGTGGAGAAAAGTGAGAAAATTGAATATGTTAGTAGTAGAAGGCTACTCCATATAAATGTTTGCATTATTTTTTCAACGTTATATTTTGCAGATGTCATACTGGTTATCACATTCAGCAGTTCCGATTTTTTTTTATGCATTTGTGGTTCTAGCGCTTTAATTTTATGTTGATAATAATTAATCTGTAAAATAGATAAGTTATAATTGCAATGATTATTTTTATTACTGTAACCACTAATATAGTGAATTTTTCGTCTAACTTGACTGATACTTTAAAGTTTTCGAATTTTAATGATAAAGCATTGCTAGTATTACTATTAGTCTTATAAAGACAAAATAGGTCAAATTAATGCTAACGCTTCAAATTCTGGAATTTCATTGCTTGGGTTCCGGTCAACCCGTAACAGTATATGCATGAAAATTTAGCGGAGAAAGAATGAAAACGTGAGGAGATAAAATAGAGCTGCCGCTGTTATCAAAAATTTTCAGTAAGATACTTCATCTTCCTATATTCAATTATCTTGTACTCAGATATTTACTAACTTTTCTTTTTTCAATTTTTATAACAAAAATCATGAGATCCCAGTTACCATTTGTTATTACTGTAGTATTGTTACCTGATTGTTAATTTCAGCACTAAGATGACGAGCTTGAATGCGAAGCATTGTATAATCATCCGACATTTCAGTCTTATATTGTTGAAACAACTTCATTAGTCCTTCCATATTGCTTTTCACACTGGGAAAGATTTATACTATAACGAATTATTTTAGGAGGAAAAGAATTAAAATGTGAAAATGCAACTGGTGTAGATGACCACACGATGCAAGACAATTGAGCAACAATGAAGATCGATTATTTCTAGGCATCATTTTAAAACTTCACAGTCGGACTTATAAATGCAAACATTAATATTCCAGAGGGATATATGAATTCTAATCAAAATATCATGGATACATAAAAAAAAAAAAAAAAAAAAAAAAAAAAAAAAAAAAAAAAACTCCTTCCCTTACTGATTTTCTAAAGACTCCGGCGAAATATATTATCATTAATTATCACCATCACTGACGAACACATGAAACAAATGGACTAAACTCACAGATCTATCAGTTACATTCTTCATTTTCCATATAATGCATCAACGCTTGTAGAGAAAATCAAATGAATAGAAATTTTTATCATACAAAGTTATTGCAAACAGAAAAAAATTAATTAGATTTTAACTTTTGCTTTTTCCGATTTCTTCTCTGCCATCTTACGATTTGCTTTTTCTTGTGCCTAAAAAAAAAGATTATAATAGAAATATTTTCTAATTTGAAAAACTCTGTAAATTAGAAAGATATGAAAGAATAAAGTACAGAAATACCTCCCATATCAAACTCCCATCTAAATAGTACGTTTTAAAAATTTGAATTCAATACGTAAATAAAAAGAAACAAAAATGTAAAAGTACCTCTTGCACTAATGGTACCAGCCTCCCTTCTTTGGCTAATACCTTTAACAACTCGACAATGAAAGGTATATAATTATGACGACGTCTAATATTTTCTGTTTTAAATGACTTTTCCTTTTCTTCTTCAGCAGCAATCAATGCTTGGAGGTGATTCATTTCTTCCATTTTACCATTCATTTCCATCGTTGACTGAAGAGCAAAACATTTGAGACATTTAATATTTCAAAAAAAAAAAAAAAAAAATTAACAAATAAAATCTTGAAACACAATTTTCCACAGTGTACGTATATACCAAAATAAGGCAAGATAAAATATGATTCCAGTGTTTCATGCAACTGATCATCCGAAACCATTAAAATGAATAAATGCATAACAATAGTGACAGCACTATCGCACATGCAGTGACGAAGTTGGAAAACCTACCTCCGCGAGTTCGGTCAATCGTTTTTGATATTTCATTTTTCGATCCGAAATTACAGCCATGAGATTGAAGTGAATTTCGCCTGCGCTATATCTTAAAATATTTTGTGAATAAAGATTTTATTACAAGCACTGCAGTCTCAACAAAAGACTGATAAAGATAAATTTACTTTCGGATTCTAGCATTGATAATTGGCCGCACAGCATCCACCCAATCTTCACCTTCTCTAATAACACCCAAATCTAACGGTGCCTCACGAAGACCATCCAATTCATAAATATGGCCATCCATGGGTACATACGTAATGAAATGATAATTATCTTCCTGAATACTAGGATAAATATGAACTTTACCAAGTAGCATTATTTGGAATAAAATCTTTATCAAAATGCAGATATGAATAAATTGCTTATCATTATAAAAACTTCTACATAAAAAATGAATTCGAAATCAATGTAGTCCGCTGTTATAAAAAGGGTCATTAGAAAGACATAAATATGAGCTTGGTACTTTCTATATATTTTTTTAACATTTCCAGATAATTAGTACAATTTATCTTACCACCTCAAATGCACAATCAATAAGAAACCTTTTCCGGAGCTTTAATATCCAGTTCAAAAAGATGTTGTCGTGAAAAACTATTATGAACTTTTCTGATTGGTTCGCTGTTGCCTAAACACAAACCACGATTCTGAAAATGAATACACACAATTCTAGAATTGTAACATTGAAATACAATATCATTTCATTTCTGCTTATATATCACATAAAATTTTACGAATAGTACGAAGGAAAATATCCGGCTTTTTTTTTCTATCTGCAATTTTTAATTCTAAATCCAAATCCTGATCCGAAATCACCTTGAAATCAGCAAGTCCGAACTTTTCCATAATGAGCGTATATAAAAGCAATTTTTAAAATTGGACCAAGCATGATATCCGATTACATATAAAATTCTACAAGAAAAAATGCTCTTTTAAGCTATTTACGCGTAGTTGAGTATATAAGGCATTCATGCTTAGAATATATTTGATCTAGCTATTTTAAATGAAAACTCTTTTCTCATATAATATACTTGATATGAACATTTATTATAAATTTCAGTCATATTCTGGATTACGGAAATGCAATATGACCTACACTTTTAACATAAATACTTACCATTGGATCAAAATTTTGAGTGAAACTTTTAAATTCCTCCAGAATTGGACCAAGCACGACACCCGATTCTGCCTTCATATTTAGCAATAAATTTATTATTGCCTGTGTGGCACAAGCATTCTGGATCACCTTCAATGTGAAATGGTTTAAACTCAATAAACATCCATATCATAGATGCTTCAGCAATACCAATCATTCATAATAATTAATGTAATCAATATCACTATTATCTAGACCTATCTACTTAAAGAAGGGAATTACAGAAATGTACCTTTCAATTCCAGAAATTCCATAAGAACTTTTATTATAGTTCAGGGAAATTTTTATTATATCAATAAGCATATGGAATACTACCTGCTGCGCAAAAAAAACTCGATTATTGTCGAGTACCAGACTACCACAAGGCTCTTCACCAGCGCGCCATTTAAATAAGAATATCAACCCATGAACTGGCCTAAAATCAAGGACTGTTGAAAAAATCATTAAATCAAAATATTTCGGAGAATTAAAAAATTCACCTACTTCAAATCACTGAATAGCTCCTTATCTAAGCTATAGAGTTCTTCAACTTGAACACCGGACACACCAAATCCACGGATCAATTCAGTGAAAACACCAGGATCTGACTCAATCAAGCACCAATTTCCAGCATCTGACATAATCTACAACAAAACTGATCAACAATCGCAACGTTTTAAGACATTGTATCATCAATGCTATCACTCGTTCGAAGTACATGTACAAATGAACTGTAAAACCTGATGGGAAATGATACACACAAGAACATCTGTCATGATTTACTAATATCTTTAAACATTTGAATAATACAGCGATATCTCAATGAGTTAAAAAAAAAAAAGAAAAAGTCCGGAATGCAATAACAAGAACTGCTCTTGAGCCCAAGCAAACATCGATGAGCACAGTATTATCAAATAACGGACATATACCAATTTCCGCAGGTCGAGGTAATGTTATTTTTGTTATAACTCTGGAGCAAACATAATATTAATCATTAAATTCATTTAAACAGATTGATTTCTTCCTTAGGACATTAAATACAAACAAACTGCAGACAGATTTGGTTTATCAAAAATACATTTGCAAGTATACTTCTTTAATCTCATGATTTTGTTCATCAAAAATTCTTCCCAGCCATAATTAATATTCATAATTGGCTCATTTACAATTACTGGTATTAATCTCGCAGTCTTTAAAATTGATCGCATTTATAACTTGACTCAACAAAAATTTCTTTTTGAATTCAACAACACATGCATATGATTGTAAAGCATTGGAATAAATGGCAACTCTCACTATTACTAACATAAATCTGCAAATATCAAAAAGAAAAAATAAACATAAAAGATGGGAAAACACAAAGAGATTGCTTCAGGACTTTATATGTCTTTCCAAATTCTGCTGACATGCTCTGAAATCAGTAAAACTATAAAATAACAGTATGTATAATTTTTCGAAATAAAAGAAGACCATGATCGAATGACGCAAACAAAAAAATAAAACTTTGTCATGATCCGACAGTCATCCGAAATTAACTCTATTTTGCAATTCCGTTTGTGTCTTCATCAGTAATAAAAACTGACTGATGAAATTTAAAAAAGAACGGATGGTTAGAAATAATGATGACCATCTTGTCCGACAAAAACTGCTCCATTCCTTACCGAAAATCTCATTTAGTAAAAAATCTTTTATACAAATGAAAAAATATATATCAGGATCCATTCTTTAAGCACAATGATCAGTTTAAAATTCTCTCACTTTTTAGCCTTTGTCGGACAACGTTCCTTATGCTTTCGGCAATGGTGATGTCGCAAATGATGTTTACACTTATACTGATGACCACCATGCTTCCGTTTCTTGTCATTAGCGTGACTGGATCTTGTGTTAGATTTTTCCCTTGATCTGCCTCTAGAATAAATGGAGGAAGAATTCTTTCTAATAATTATAATATTAAGTTTTATGGCATTGCACTTTTTACAACACAAAAATAAAATATCATGCGAAAAAATCTAATCGTCACTGTAAACACTTAAGCGAAAGATTATGTTAAACAAGTAATTCTTTACGACAAGCCCTCACACAAAGTCGAAAAAAATCCCGTTACTTGCGATGCCCTTTTAAAATCTTTAGACTAATAATGTGATAATGATTGAATTTACTGACCTGGAATCTCGCTTCTTTTCCCGAGCCCGATCATTTTCTCGAGATCGTCCTCTGGTTTTATCTCTCTCCCTCTCTCTGTCACGTTCACGAGATCTTTCTCGATCTCTGTCTCTATCCCGATCTTTCGATCTCTCTCGCAATCGATCTCGCGATCTGCTTCGACTTCGGTGTCTATCATGATCACCTTCTCGATCTCTATATTAAAAAATTCATCATTCACTAAAGTAAATCTAAATTTATCCCGAAAATATAACAATGTGTTAATGCAATTAAAAAAAATTCTTATTATATAAGAAAAATTAATGCAATTGAAATCAGGAAAAGGAAAAAATATCAAAAAGCAGAATTTACCCATGTTCTCGTTGATAGTCCAATTTCGCTTTCTCTCGAAATTTCAGTTCAATTTCCTTCTATAATTTCATAATATCAAAAAAAAAAAAAAAAAAAATTGCTTCATATAATCCGGCAGAATTCTCGACAATTTTTATTCTTATGCATATATATCACACACAATTAAATCAAATATGATTAAACTACTTAACTGAACTTTAGAGATGAAACAGTCAATCATAGATTATCTTCACTACTTCATGCATACCTTTAAATCACAAATTTCTCATGCTTATAAAACTCCTTACTTTATTATTCAACTCTTATCGCAGCGATGCACAGTATACACCTGTACTGAAACTTTGCGAAAGAAATTCTTTGTTACTAGTTTAATTTATACCTGAATTGGAACAGGAATTCGCGGAAATAGCGTACCATACCAGTCTAGTTTAGTTAACATCATTTTTACAACTTGTGCCATCGCCATCACATCACCACCACCAGAACGTGGATCGATTTGTTCCTCATCGTCCTAATAAATGGCAGAATCATTAGCAATATTACATTTCCGAAAAGAAATGTATCTCCACTTAATCAATGTTTTTTCAGCGGTGCCAAAGTAAGTCATGACAGAAATCAAAAAAATTAAACATTAGCAAAAGCAAATGCAAGGGAAATTTTTTCATTATTAATGAATATTTCAGGACAAATCATTATTGGCACTTACCAAATAAGGTTCCATCCAGGCCCATAAGTCTTGTGGTGGTTGACAAAACCGAATATACATAAAACCGATACCCCGTATATACGGTGAATTACTATTATTAATCATGCTAACCAATTGTTTCCTAAAATTTCTCGACAAATTGAGCATCTTTAGAAGGCTTAACAATAGTACGCGATGCTAATAAAACAGGATCTACTATTTGACAATAACAATTATCTTTCAATTAATAATGCTTCAGTGGGACAATTTTAAATGGTGATTCTTCTGCTTGCTGTAAATACAGAAATAAAGTATTACTGCGCATATTTCAGACACAAGCAAAAACAAACTAAAAGTGAAATGAAATTTAGCACCTTAAAATATACCATAAAACAATTGCTGACATTACTGATGAAAACCACTGACAAAGTAAAATGCAACGATCTACAACAAAAATATAGTTAATCGCAACTCACTGTTAAATCCATACCTGGAAAGTCGAATCGTAAAAAGCTTATAAAGAAGACAGAATGCCGTACTCACCACTCCACCAGCACCAACACCTCGTACCTAGAGGTTACACAAACTGATTATGCTTATCATATATGATAAAGTTCTTAATTGAAGAAAATGTAGAATACCAGGAAAAGAATGAATACCACTTAAGCGACTGACCCCGCCGCACATGCCGGTCATTCCTTGTGTCTTCCGCGTACCACGTTCCCATGGTTCTAGATGTTTCACCTGAAACGAAAATACTGTAACAACAAATTTTAATTAAAAACTACCAAACTGTGCAGAAAACATATTCTTTATATCCAGAATTACAATTATTCAAATATTAACTATCGACATACTGGAAAGACAATTAAACGCCATCATTTCAAAACATATCACAATAAAGTATAACTTACGCTATAATAGATCTCTTCTGTAAGCTGTTGAAACCCTGTAGTTTCCGAAAGATAATTTTTGTAATAAGTACATTGAATAATATTCTCCAATACTAAAGCATTTAAATTCATCGTCTGTGTATTACCCCATAATGGTAAAATGTTGTTTTTCTTTGTTATTTTCTATAAATCATAATAAGAATTACGCATCGAACTGAAGATATGCATTGCTATAAGACAATATAGTGTCATCAATAAAAGATATGCATTACTATGTGACAATAAAGTTCAGTGTCAGAAAATCTACCATGAAAACTGAATAAATCGGAACGTATTCTTCAAAATGAAAATTCACCTTTAATAAATCAGAAACCTAATCGAATGATACTACATAAGTTAAATACTTCTACATTAGATGTAATTTTCTATAAATAAAATAACTCGACTTCACAATACTCACGTCTGTGAGTTATCCCTTCTTTCTCTGGCCGAAAAAGGGACACCAAAACGAAAATCATATCATAATTTGACGAAATAAACCATACAGATGAAAAAATATAGTCTACCTGTATATCCGGAATACTATTGTCCGTTAAATCATCCTCATACATCACATCGGTACCACCACTACCAAGTCCTGCGATAAGTAATGCAGCAGCACCGCCATCTGCAGCTGACATATTTCCACTTCACTTGCTAGAAAAAAAATTAACTCGTCCTGAACTTTTAATTTATCACTTCATTAATACCTCATAAACTCTGATAAATGCTCTATGTTTGCAAAAAGTTACATTGTTTTCAAATCACTCAATTCACCCAAAATACGATTCCTCTGGAAAATAATATCACTTTCTTAATCATGTCTATTACGTCATTACGTGAAATCAGATGCCGTATATAACCGCAGCGCTTCACCTAATTACGCTCAGAATCTTTATAAACATTATCCACGCACAACCATGCCATCACCTGTAATCACGCTACCGCTCCGCTAATGAGTTGCCATCGCTCTCTGAAACGGAGGGATATGACGCTATGCAATCGCTTGGATCCCATACGTCATGTTGACGAGTATCATATATTCCGAAATGCATTATGAAATTTGGAAAAGAAAATTATGCTGGAGCTTTCTTCTAATTTATTTAATTAGATGAAGAAAAAATGTCTTTGAAAAGAAAACTTTCATTAATTTAAATAATTCTAGAAAAAATTTAAAAAAATTAATCACTCCCTATTCATAATAAATATGAATAGGTGTCTGATGATGTTAGAAAAATAATCGAAAAATATCATACTTCAAATCGTTTGTATTAAAGAAATTTTGAAAGATAAATTTTAAAAAAGTAGAAACAGGTAAATTTGCCACGAAAAAAAAGGGAAAGTAAAATCATAAACACAATATCAGTCATTCCTTGTATTTTTTGATTTCATATAATCATAATAATCAAAATATTTTTGTAATTGTGATTTCTACTGATATTTCTTTTTCAAACAATTTTATTTCTATTCCCCATACATTCAAATAAGATTATTTATATTTTAATACTCAATTCGGTAGCAAAACTTCATTCTATATCAATTTTCCCCGATTGATTTATAACCTTGCAAATAACGGCTATACATTTCTTCTACAAATTCCATATTATCACCATAAAGGCAGGAGTTGTTTTTAAAATTGGATATAATTACATAAAAGATATCAAACGCTTATAAGTATAACTGAAGTTTCTTGAAAAAAAAAAACTTTTCTTGTTGATTGTGAGTTAAGTTAGTGTATCATCGACTTCTTGAGGATTACCTTTAACTTAACAATTTTTTCAATAACAACTCCAGCAAACTCAAAGAAGAAAATTAAAGAAGAAAATGTTGTATTATATCATACTTGAAGAAGAAAATATACTGTTTTACAAGAACGATTAACTCATTAGTTCAGGTGCGAATCTATTTTACAATGCTTAGTGCTAATGTTATTTTAGCTATCGCAAATCGTTTGTATGAGGTCAATCATTAGAAAATTTGTATTTTTATTTTTTTTTTTTTTTTTTTTTTATTTTCAATACTAGATCGACTAAAGATACTACAGATGAAACATTAATTTTGGGTTCCTTCATCTTAGGAAGCTTTGCTTTATCTTTTTATTTCGGGTTCCTTTATCTTAGGGAGCAAAGCTTCAAAAAAAAAAAAAGAAAAAGAAAAAACGAGAATTTTAAATTAAATACAATACTTAAAATTTTCCTATTTTTGTAACCCAGTTGGACCCGGCCATGCATTATTATGGCAACATTTGGACGATCCAACTAGTAAACAATATAAAACGAATATTTTCGTTTGTACAAAATCTTAAATCTCCGAAAGTTCTTATCGAGTGCTTTGAAATTTTAACACAATTATCAGAAAATATTCAGTCAAGGTTATTTTTTCTTTCGTCGCTCGTATGAACGTTACTCAACTAATGCTGTGTCGCTTTGAATTTCGAACTATTGCTATTGCTTCGTATAAGAATTCCAAATTTGAACTTGAACTCCAGCTCCAAATCCTGTTCTTTTAGATCCTTTCAGACTCCTCCTCCATACCTGATCTCCATCGTGTTGTCTCGTGATTAGTTGGCTTCACTTAGTTTATCTATAGATTGGAACGTTTTGGTGATAAACACATTCATCCTTTTGGCGGTTAACATGTTTGTCATCCTTTTGAAAGTCGCTTCACTTGATTTTTAGTACTCCTTGTTTACAATATTCGTCGTGGCGCTGTTTACATTCAAGATTCGTCCTGTCATAGATGTGACAGGTCAAAAAAATAAAGTAGGTATATTTGTATAAAAACACGCGCCTATTCGAATGTAACATTGCAATCAGTGACGAACTTGCAACGTTATGTCGAAGGTAACAACGATTTTTATTTATATAAATATGTAATACAATGAAATAATGTTAATTATTTCATTGACGTATCTTTCGAAATTAAACCAATTAATGACTAATTAATTTTTCCGTCTTTTCCTGCTTGTTTGCTTAAATCTAAATTCCTACTTTTGCAACCTTTATCTAATTATTTTGCAATCATTGCCTAAATATTTTATAATCTTTGTTGAGTTAATTTTTTTTTCCATCTTTTATGCAATCATTTTTTCATTTTTATCCAATTATTTTGCAATCTTTTAATTATTATTTAATCCTTACCCAATTATTTTGCTCCTTTTATCCAATTTTTCGATAGTTCACCCAAAACAAAACTTTATTAAAATAATTGAATGAGTCATAACAATTAAACAATTAAATGGATTGATGCCATTTCGTATTTATTGGCTTTTTTCCTTTTTTTGTTCGTTTCTGAACTTTTATATTTTCCATTTAACAACAACCATTGATGACTCATACAAATAACAAAATTTTTTGAAGTTAAGAGAAGCACTTTCCTTTTCTTTACTTCTCAGATCGATTGAATTTTTCATTCCCCTCCTACGTCTACACCTCTTATTTTTATTTATTCTATAATTGAAATAGTTATCAATTTCCTATTCATTCAATTCAATTTATCATTCCTTTCCCTTTCTTATTCTATTTTCCTTCCCTCTCTCTCTTTCCCTGTCTTTTTGCAGTCATTTTCATTGTCAACCGATCAATCTTTCCATTGTCATCCCCCTATCATTTGAAGCCATTTCTTTCGTCAAGATAGTCTATCCTTTTGGAAATTATAAACAAAATGGTAAGTCTTTAAATTTTGCTTAATTACTTTTATGATTGTAATGGCTCAGTAGATTAGAAGACTATTTCTTACAAATTAAAGTTTAGGGTCCAAGTTCTCAAATTATTTATCCGGCAATTTCCCGGTGCTTCTTAAATTTCTCTATAGTGAACTGATATTTTTGGAATATTATCATTTCCAAATTTCAATATGATCCATTGAATGAAATAGCTGAGATCATATCAATTCTGTTAGATATCCTGAATCATTGAATGATTGCTTTTCTAGCACATTTGTTTTGTCAATTTTTAAATTATTTTAAGTGACAAAATAAAATTTAAGATATAGTATCTATCAAAGATATGGTATGTATCAAATTATCATTTTGTATGATTAAAAATTAATTATATTACAAGAAATTTGAATACTTTGATCAATTTTCAACTTTCAATAGACATGGCTATTAAATTGAAATAAAAAAAAGAAAAAAAGAAATAGAAAGAATGAAAAATTTCCTTCAATATATTGATAGAATGAATCTGAGAAAGTCTTATTTTTTTTACAGTAATCAAAAATTCTAAAGTTAAATACGTGAAAATTGAAGTCATCGGATGATTTAAAATTGAAATGTGATAATTATGTATAAAGTATTTCAGTAGTTTGACAGACAAAAATCAGTTGTAATCAGTTTTTCTAACTAGTATTGTTATATTGTATTGTTCGAGCAGAATTTTTTTTTTCAAATATTTTTAGGCGCATCCAGGTGATATGATTATTCCAGTTCCCTATATTTCAAAACTTGGTGCTAAACTACAGCCCGGTCAAACTCTTATCGTTCATGGTACTGTTGAAACTGATGCAACTGAGTAAGTAGATGCTAATTTGCAATGATAAAATGTTGTTATATATTAATTTATTATCTTAAAATAAAATAAATTGGATTTTTTTGAAATTATGCTACTTTTTTATCAAAAATGGCTTTTCAAAAAATACCTTTGATATAACCTATCACTCAGTGATTAATGCATTATCGAAACAATTATATATTTTCATGTTTGAATATGCTCATACAAAGTTAACAAATAATTCATTAGAAATAAAATTTGTTAAATAATCGAATTTTCTCAAAAAATATTTATTTTAATTAATAGATTGTTTAAGAAAATATAGTACAAATTGAATTATATATATCTATCATAAGGTAAATAAATAAAATTATATATGTCATAAACATTCTTCAATAACATAAGAAAGTATTATTCAAGATATAATAAGAAATTAGTCTTTTTAAATCAATTTTAACGATGTTTCGATTCATATTTATTCATGTGTATAATATTTTCTAGATTTGAAGTAAATCTATTAAATGGTTCACCAAATATTGAAACATCGAATGTTACTATATTTCATATGAAAGCTTATTTCAAAGAAAATAGATTGGTCTACAATACTTACCAGGTTTCATAACTAATCGTTCTGAAATTTATCTTCAAAATCACAATATCATTGAATCTAATCCATCCGAAAAAGATGAATGGTTCATTTTATGATACATAAATTTGGTATATTGTTCAGATGAAGTTTTGCAACGTCGCAGAGTAGCATAAGCACAGTCTAAAATACATATTCTAACATCTTGACTTTAAATTGCTATTATCAATTGATACTTATCAATAAAAGTAATGTATAACTTTTCACAGAAAACGAATAGAATATTTTCTTAAAAAAACCATAACAAATCGAGGAAAGATGCTAGATGGTAATGGAATAATACGTAAAACTGTCATTACTTCAATTAGTAGTTGAATTTTTGCAATTTAATATTTGTTAACTTCCTTCAAGATGGAAAAATCATCTAATATTTGACCTTTTCGACATTAGAGAACATAATGTTTAAGAATACCAAGTATTGAAATATATACTGCAATAATTACATAATTATAGTTTTGCATTAATTTAAATTTTTTTAAATAATGTTCATTTTCATTTACATAAAATTATTATTCAGAACGGTAAATGGGGTAAGGAAGAAAAATCATCAAATCCATTTAAAAAAGGTGATAGTTTCGATCTTCGCATACGGATTCATGAAGATAAATTGGAAATTTTTGGCAATCAAAAAGAACTTCATGTTTACAAAGTTCGTGCCAGTATCGATTCTGTGGAATATCTAACTGTCCGTGGAAATGTCTCGTTGAAAGGTGTACATTGGGGTGGTCGATACTACAATTTGCCATTTGAAATGCAGTTCCCGGAAGGTCATCTATCTGCCGGTAAATTAACTTGTAAAAATTTGTAAAAAGATGGATGCGCCCCCAAAAAGTGACACAGTGGAAATCATATTTACATCCTTTCATATAAAATCTCTCCATTCATTAAGTTATCGATAGTTTGAGCTTCTTGGCTCAATTTGGGGACCATTGATTTCTTAATCGTGAACAATTATTATTTATTCAATAAAGTGTCAAGTTTGATTTTTATATATCAATTCTTATCATTCATAAATAATAATTCTCTTGATTAATAATGGCTATTCAAATGATTGAAATACATTAAAATAATTTTTGTTGATGTATTACAGAACAGCGAGTTTACTTGTACGGTATTCCGAAAGGTGATCGTTTCGCGGTTAACTTCGTAGGGGAAAATGGCGATATTCTGTTTCATTTCAATCCACGTCTGAAGGAAAAGAAGGTATTTTAAGCAAATATTGTTAATTTTTAACTACTTAAGAATCTTTTTTTATTTAGAAAATATTTTGGATTAAAGTATTGATCTTTGACCATAAGCCATAAAAATTTTCACGCTTAATTGTTTTCTTTTCATTTATTTCGAACTTTTAATTATATTTTCTTTTTTAATGTCTAATTTGATATTATACAGGTAGTACGCAATGCAAAAATTGGTGACATTTGGGGACAGGAAGAACGTGAAGGTACATTTCCGTTCAAGAAAGATATCGGTACCGATATTGTCTTTCATAACGAACCTTACTCCATTCAGGTGAATAATTTATATTATATCTAATAAATTATTATTTTACTAGCTGAATCGGTCACGCTACGCGTGACTAGTCGAGCTAGTCCATATAATTAAAAATGTTTGAAAAAATTCACTTATCTTTACCTGTCATAGCACTTTTTTTGGAGATGACAAGTAAAAAAAAAAAGTAGGATATCAACATAAGAACATGCGCCTATTTGAATGCAACATTATTTCAATAGCCATAACGAACATTTACATTTTTATTCATATGAATTATTTGTCGACTATTATCTAGCAGTGAATCAATGACTGGTTAACCTCACTTTGCTTATCTGTTAGCTGGAACATTTTGGCGGGAAATATGTTTATCCTTACGTACAAGCAAAAAAAATAGGTACATCTATATAAAGACACGCGCCTATTCGAATGCAACGTTATATCGAAATTTCAAAACAGCCGTGAAGAATTTGCAACTTTATATCAAAAGCCACAACGAACATTTATCTTTTTATTTCTATAAATTAATTTACACCATTTAAAAAATCAGAATGATTGATTTCTTACATAAGCATACTTAGCTTGAATTTCCATCCTTTTTTTTCTTAAGATTTTGTATAATTTAGCAACATGCCTCATTATTATTCTTTTCAAATAATTTATTATTTATTTATAATTTAATATCATTGTTTAGTAGAATAATAAGGATAAGTTCAGTAAATTATACTTATTTGTTTCATATGAATATCATTGGTCCTCAGAATCATCCATTTTTTAAGTATAAAAATTATGACAAATGCATGCAAATTCTGGTGAAATTTTTAGATATTTGTGGATGGTAAACGTTATGGTACATTTGCACATCGTACATCAAATCCTGGTCGCGATTATATGCGTTTTCAAGTAACTGGTGACTTTGAAGTAACAGGGATGGAATTCACGATGTAATGATCCAAATTTAATCTCTTTTTATCATAAACTTTTTTTTTTTTCATCAAATTGTTTATGTATAATAATTTGATTTGGGTCTATAATTTTTGGTCTTTAATTTGATAATGTATGTAAATTGCTGTTAATATTATGTTTGGATTTTTTAAAAATCTCTCCTAAAAGCTTGAATTTCTTCAAAATTTCAGAAATTTTTGAAGATTATTGAAAATTTGAGTTTTTTTTTTTTTTTTTTTTTTTTTTTTTATTTTCGAGTATTTGAAAATGTTGCTACTTGCTACACTGATAAATAATTTGAATTAAATTTTAATTCATCATTAGTGTGAAAATTTGTGGCGAATGTTAAATTTGAAAAGCTATCTATTGTTTCCTAATATTATGGCATTGAAATAATTAAATAAAGCTTTTTAAGGATTTTTTGTCTATCATTTACTTACATAAAACTTTTCCTTATTATTTATTAGTATTTGAATTTTTTTTAACGACTAATGCATAGCTAAACTTTGCAAATATTTGAATTTTTGAAGTACTAATTATTATCGAATATCATGGAGAAACAATGGTTTTATAAAAAAGTGAAAATAAAAAAATATCGAAAAAAAAATGGAATAATTGGGAATGAAATTTTAAATAAACAAGGGTTTTGAAACAAAATTGATGCAATTTTTTTTTTTTTAAAGAGATTCAAAATTAATGATTTTGATTTTACCATACTTTTTCATGTCTGAAAAAAACTTCTTTGTAGTATTCATTTTTTTCTGATGTTATATGTCAATTTCAGTCAACAAAATCGATTTATTTACTTTATCCATCAATCATTATATGATGAAGAAATTAATAAAAACAATTCGCCGCAATGTGTTTGAAATTTATCGGCACTTATAACAATAGAATATCGTAAAATTAAATATTCTTGAAAATTATCAGAATATTTTAGAAAAAGGGATGAGATTTAAAACATTCAAGAGTCAATAAAATCTATCAATTGATTTAAGCAAAGATCCCAAACAATTTCATTTATGTATCAATGGTCGATATTTATTGTCAAGAAACTTCGTATAATTCGATGCGTGCATAATTGACGTGTCCCAATGTCGTAGTGTGGTTGTGTCTTGTTAATGTGTTGGAGTTTTGGATGGTCGCAAGAGTTGCGGTTGATTTTTCTGAGTTATCTCGGTACTACTGAAGAATTAGTTGCACTGTCGGGAAATTAATTAGCAAAATCTAGCATTCTGTGATTTGATTCTGACTAATTATTGAGAAAATTGAAGCCAGCGCTGCGTTTATCGAATTAATGCTATTATGCTAATATGATATCAAGACGTAGATATGATTATTATTTACTAATATTAATGTGTAAATATGGAAACATGTAGAGATTGAGTGGTCTTTGTTATCTACAAAGTTATTGGGCATGTTTTTCAACTTTATTCAAAATATACATTTGTTACTGAAACGAATGAACGTTTGAAGTTTCAACTATTGGAAAACTATTTTGGCTGGAAATCAGTTCTCTTGACTGAGACTTTGTTGTTGTTTTTTTTTTCTTTTTTTTTTTTTTTTTTTTTTTTTTTTTTTTTTTTTTTTTTTTGTTATGACTATAATTATTTTCAGTTCCAAAGATGGATCAGTTCCGAACAGGTGGGCAACGTGAATTTCTAAGATCTGCTGAAGATACTGCAGATGATGTATGTTTCTCTGCAAGAATTTCATCAATAAGAGGTTAATGATAAAAAATAGGAGCTGTGGTGGAAGGATTGACCTTTCTCTTTTACTAATTATATAATTTTGACAGGAGATATCTTATATTTTCACTGAAAGTTTCCTAGAAAAAAAGCATAGACTTGTCATAGAGAGGAAAATAACATAAATTATCTGTGTTGGAAATTATGAGTTAAAAATATTCAGTGGTACTTAACAGATATTCAGGTACAGGGAAGTAATTATAATGCATTTGTTTATTCAATTTTTATTCCAGATTTTGAGGCATACAAAACATTTTTTGCCACATGTTGCACGACTTTGTCTTATATCAACATTTATTGAAGATGGTATCCGTATGTGGTTCCAGTGGAATGACCAAAGACAATTCATGCAGGTGAAATTTTGGAAATGTTTTTAGCATAACCGACAAATTCCTTTCTGTTGTAACTATATAGTCATAAATGAAATTATTATTATAAGAATGATTTTAGAAATTATTCATGTCAATTAAGAAAAGTTGTTATTGTGTTATTGCTTCCTAGTTTTATTGATGCATTAATTCAAATTTCATATTTTGATGGGATACATATACAGTGCTGATGAATGACTTTCAGTTGATACATATTAGAGAAATGAAATTACTATTAGTAGATTTAGTTAATGAATTTATTTAAAGTTCTTATATATGTCAGGACTCTTGGTCGTGTGGCTGGTTACTCGCTACTTTTTTCGTTATGTTCAATTTTTTCGGACAGTTTATTCCAGTTTTAATGGTTATGATTCGTAAAAGGGTCAGTTTCTATATTTTTTGAAAATTTATTAATTTATGTTAGTTGTAAATGACGACATTTTCAGGTTGGCATTGCATGTATTTTATTAGCTTGTGTTGTTGCTTTACAAACAGTCGCCTACCACATATTATGGGATTTGAAATTTCTGGCGAGGTAAGTTTTTTTTATTTAAGGAAACTCATTTCATTTTTAGATTTAGGTATCTGACTCTCGGTTTCTTAACAAAAATCACACAAATTTAGTCTCCCATGATTGTACGAGGACCATCCATATTTTGAGTTACCGTGAACTTATCAATCAGTTTAAAGTTTGCATGTAGTGGATATTCATCTTCCGAAATACTTCTTGAAAGAAAGCATTTAACGGCGAATATAAAAATGATTAAACATTTTTTTATTGCAGAAATGTTGCCGTTGGAGGTAGCTTGCTACTTCTATTTGCCGAAACACAAGAGGAAAATAGAAGTCTTTTTGCTGGTGTTCCACAAGTTGGTGATACAAATCGTGGAAAATCTGCTATGTTACTCACTGGTATGGTATTATTTTAATTTAAAATAATCTGCTAATACTTCCCTGAACAGTTGGTTTATAAAAATCATTATTTAAAAAATTAGATTTAAAGAAACTCTTTGATGTCGGCCATGCTTCGCGTGTCCGGCTCCAGCTAGTCTATATAAATAAAAATGTCAGTGTTCGTTTGTTCAAAATATTAAACCTTCGAAAATTCTTAAACACGCGCCTTATCTATATTAATTCAAAATTTTAGATATCGGAAAGTCCTCACCTATTGTTTTGAAATTTTGACACAACGTTGCATTCGAATACACACATGTTTTTATACACGCGTTTGCTGTAGCTCAATCTGGTTAAATGAAAAAAAGGAAAAAGAAATCATGTTTCAAGTGTTGGGGAAAAAAACTGATACTTTGTAATTTGATTTGTAGTTTGGTTGGATTGGAGATTGATTCTTGCTATTATGATTCGGCTAGGTCAGCAATAAGTGTGAGGAGGTTTTTTTTGTGTTTTATGTGACGGAGATGATTCCTATTGAGAAAAGTTCTATTGATTGGTGAAGAGTGATTCTTCGTAACAAACAATTATCAAAGAATATCGAGGCAAACTGATCATTGGGTTATTCTTTCCTTTGATAGAAAAGAATACTGTTCAACTGAATTGTCAGGTTGTTGCTATTGTTGCGTCGCTTTAAACTGTTGAGCTGGAACCCTTGCAACTCCGAACTGTTTTTGTTGCTGCGTTGATCTTTGTCGTTTATCTGTGAATTGGAGCGTTTTTGGTGATAAACATGTTCATCGTCACTTTGAAACTACGTCGCGCCACATTACCTTTAGTATTTCTTGATCAGCGTCAAACAAGACTCCGTGTTCAGCAACTACGCAATTATAATTCCTTACATTCCGGTACCACCCAGCTGATGATTATAGTTTGAGCCTGCGTGTTCTCATCGGTACTATGATTTGAAGTATGTCCTTATTGCAAGGCATTGAAATTTAATGGAGAAAAGACAGGAATGTGTTGCGCTGCTGGAAAAATTAAACTCCTCAATTTGAAGAACCACAAGAGCCATTAAAAATTTTGCTTGCCGAATATGCCGCCGAATCATAGCGTTTCCTATCTAAAATCAGAAAATACAACTCGTGCTTCCAAATGACATCGTTCGTCGCAGAAATTATAAAGTGAAAGGACAAATTCGTCATAAAGCTGGCTCCCTGCTTCCGTTGCTAGATGGTCAGCATATATTCCTACAAATGTATTTCATTGGTGATAGTAATAATGAATTGAATGCACGCTGCGGAATTGATATCGACATAGAAAGATCCGTCGTTTTCCAATTGCAACTGCTTCTTCACGAAAAAAACAATTTAGTGCGTTTGTTTAAAACAGCAATTGACATGATGCCATCTGTTAAACACCAGATTGTTATTCATCTGAAAAATGCCTGCTGGAGAACACATTCAAAGATTCAATGCTCCAACCATAGACGAAGTGGCAATTGTTCTAGTCGGAGATTAATTCCAACCTAGAGACATTGTTCTTTACCGGAGAAACGATCAATTGACAAAAATTGCAGAAATTCATCGATGCTACGATGCTCTGTAATATAATCATTTTTTGGGGATGGTGCTAATGGATATCACTTCAACGTTAAGGTGATAAATCCAATCAGTGGCGAAAAAACAAATAAGAAATGCAGTGCTATGAACTATTATTCATGCCGATTAATGATTCGAGAGAATGAAGACAGTCACATTTTGAAGTGCTGTCAGTTGTTTCACCAATATATCGTAGATATGTATGCAAAAATCGAAACAAAACGTTTAATGTTCATCCGTTGAATCAGACAAAGCTCTGCTCTGAAGAATACATTCATTCAGCGAGATGCAGTTGTAAATGACAGTAATACAACTAATGTTGGAAGACTAATAATTTTTTCATTTTTATATTCAGGCAGTCCACGTTATATGCATGAATAGCTCAAGATGCAATTGCATATGTTCGCCACTACGGGTGTCCAGACCTATTCATTACACTTACATGCAATCCAGGTTGGATGATATACAGAATCTATTACTTCCTGAGCAGTCGTCGATGGATAGACATGACATCACAGCACGTTTTTTCAGATAGAAGTTGAAATCGCAGATATATTTCATGGAAAACGTGAAGTATTTGGGTCTTTGCGCTGCTGGATGTACATAGTAAAATGACAAAAAAGAGGATTGCCACATGCACATATACTAATCTGGCTTTATCACAAAATCACTTCAAACGAAATCGACGATGTAATATGCGTTGAAATACCCGATGTCGACTTCAATAAGGATTTGTATAGAGTTATGACGAAAAATACGATATATGACCTTGCGGTACATTGAATCGAAATTCACCATGCATGATGGAAAATGCTCAAAGCGATATTCTCGAGCATTAGTATCCAACATAGTTACAGGAAACGATGGATATCCTTTATACAGAACAAGATCGGCAGAAGATGGTGGTAAATTAGCAACCATAAAAATGTGAATGGTGACATCGTAGTAGATAACTGATAAACTGTTCCATATTCGGCTTTTGTGATTAAAAACATGCAAAGCGCACAGAAACGTGGAATACTGTAGCTTCGTTAAATCGATCAAATACATTTGTAAGTACATGAATAAAGCAACAACATGGCAGTTTTTGGAGTGCAGTCAGAAAGAAGTGATAGGAATGTGGTAATACATATCGATGAAATCGTACAATATGGGCTGGAAGATACATGGGATAAATGTACAACAACGCACGAAAAATCGATCGAGGCTTTTGATCGATCATTGTAAGATTTGCCTGGAAATATCAGACCATTTGGGAACGCATCAATATTGCTTGTAAGAGATTTCAGGCAAATATTACCTATAATTCCTTGACCGACTAGAAAAATGCTTGTCTGAAATATTTTACTTTTTGGTGACACGTAAAAACGTTAACATTAACTACAATATGCGTGTCCGGCTGTAAAACAATCGATCAACTGGGATTTTCTCACATCAATTGCTAGAAATTGGGAATGGAAAGCTGCCGGTTGATCGGGCCTCAGGATGAATTTTATTGCCTCATAACTTCTGCAATTTAGGAACATCAAAAGAAGAGTTGATTGAAAAGGTATTTCCCGATATTCAAACCAATTATAAGGATTACGATTGGCTGAGTGTATGAGCTGTTCTTGCAGCAAGAACAGAAAGAAACAAAGGCGTTCGACGAACTTTGCAATATTATATAGTCTAACTTTCAAACTAGGCAATCACATATAAGCCCTTAAACACTGTTGTGGATGCAGATGAAGCGATTAATCATCCAATAGAATTTTTGAATTCACTCGATCTACCAGGAGTACCACGCACGTATTGCAACATGATCATTGGCAGCCAGTTATCATGTTGCGAAATATCAACCAGCCAAAACTTTGCTACGTCATATAGCTTGTAGTAAAAAAATTAATGAACAATGTCGTAAAGCAGCAATCTTGACAGGACCTTTCAAAGTTGAAGATATCCTTATTTCTCGCATTCCATAATTCCAACGGATATGCCATTTTAATTTAAGGGATTGCAGTTCTCAGTTCGATTGGTGTTTGCATTCACCATCACAAAGCTCAGGGTCAATTTTTGGAATTGTGTGATTTAGATCTAGAGACCGATTGCTTCTCACATATACAATTGTATGTTCAGTATTGTAGAGTCGGCAAATCAGACAATCTCTATATCTACACAGAACAACAAAAAATATTGTATACCCACAAGTATTGTGAAACAAATTGCTTGAACGAATTATAAGAAACGTTCTAGATTGAATTGTCTAATATCCTATCTTGATTTTGATGAAGATTATATTGTCTAATATACTATCTTGATTTTGATGAAGATTCATTGGAGAGTTTTTATCCGGTTCCTGAAATATGGAGTAGAAATGATTTTGCTTATGAAGAAAGGAAATAAATAGAACTGTTTATTATAACTTGGAAGATTTGAATTGAGCTTAACATTTTTCATGTTTTACCTTGATCAGTTATATTTTAATCGGAAAAATTGTAAAAATAATTTTGCTATCTTCAGGACGTATATTTCTTATCTTCATGTTCTTGTCTCTAATTCATTTCGAATGGAATTTTGTGAAAATTATCGAAATAAGTGTTGGAGGAGCTCTGATGATACTTGTGCTTATTGGATATAAAACAAAAGTGAGTATAATTTTTTAAAAATAAAATATTTTATCAGTAAGAAGAACCCATTAGATTCAATTGATCCCAGAAAAGTTGAAATAAATTCTTACTTAAGAAGATTATCCTCACTAAAAAGGTCCCAAAGGGATCTTTCATTTGTCAAGTAGTTTTTAGTGTGCTTCTATTTTGAAATGTTGATTACATTTCAATTGTTCGAATATACATTCATGTTTCAGTTGTTCGACTATTGTTATATCCTATATGATGAAGAATTATTAGTGCAAAAAATCACATCTATATTTTCAGCTTTCCGCTTTTGTACTTGTTGTATGGCTATTTGGTTTAAATCTTTACCTGAATGCCTGGTGGATAGTTCCAGCGGATCGTTTCTATCGTGATTTCATGAAATATGACTTCTTTCAAACGATGTCAGTCATTGGTGGGCTGTTGCTTTTGGTGGCTTATGGTCCTGGTGGTGTTTCAGTTGATGATTACAAAAAACGATGGTAGAAGTACAATCTTTAAATTATTATCTATAAAAACTTTCCTATTGCCAAAATATTTGATGCTTTCATCGGAATGGACGCAGGTCGAATGACAGTTTAATTTTTATTGTGATCAGAAACCAGCCAATTTTTCTTCAAAGTATGATAAATAGTCAGTTCTTTCTTCATTTATTTCTAATGGAATATTCTTCTGGGAAATGATGGGTTTTAAAGCAGATTTTTTTTAATTATGAATTTTTAAGTTTGAGGACAATTATTAGCTTTAATAATTATAGAGATGGGAAAAAGAAATCGTTTATTTTGAGTAAATTTGTTTATGATGCAGTAACTTGTTATGTATTTCATAGTATTGTTTTGTTTATTCGGTAGTCCGAGAAATTTTTGGATGCTCTTTTTGTTTTATTTATTATTTTATAGATTATTTGTCGCACTAATTACTAATGCAGATTCGATTTTTCTTTCTCATCTTTGGTATAGAAATTATCATATTTTTCGAATTAAAAGACATCAATTTCTAATAATATGACGAAACGAAGTAGTTCGTCAAGTTTTGAAAATTGATTAGTGGAGCAGGAAGACCAGAAAATCAGAAAAATCTTTCATCTTTGCTTCCTCAGTGTGATAATTGATAGATGTTTTGAAAGTCTGACTTCTTCAGAAGGTTACCTTTGAATTTTGTTTATTAGTTTCCTCTTTTTCAAAAAAACAGTTTTGCTGCTTTAATTATTCTTATTTGTAGGATAGATCATTTCGTGTTATAATGATTATAATGGATAGATCATTTCTTCTTTCGTGTGATCATTTCGTGTTTCGTGTTTTTTTCGAAGTATTCTTCAAATTATTTTTCTTATTTGCTTGTTTGTGCATTGGGTCGTTTCAGTCATTTTTGGAAACTAAAACTTCTGCGCTAGAACTACGAATAAACATAACATACTGTTGTTCTCTTCAATTTTCTGATATACTTCACAAATTTCATAATGAATTTCAGTTTCTTTAAATTGATATGATTATTTGCTACTATGAGTAAACTAAATTAGGGACAAAAATGAATGTGCAAAGTGAAAATAAAGTTTTAATAAACGTTATGAAAGATACGTTTTAATGGATCATACATTACTACCTTTCTATCCAAATGGATATCTTGATAAGGATGAAAAAAAAAAAAAAAAAAAAAAAACAGATTCAATATATACATATCCTCTGATCGAATAAAGGGTATAGTATGAAGTTAGCGATGTCACACTGCTGATGATATCGGTTCCAGGATAATGGCATACCATTGGCGACATGAATATTCTTACACTATTGATGTTTTGTCATTTAAATACACTTCATCTATCAGGAAACATAGTTCGTCAGTGTAGACATTCCGAATCAAAGTTGCTTTTTTTATTTGATGACTAGACATTCTCTTATAAAAGCAGTTCCCATTACTGAGACGTCTCGAAATAATGAAAGAAGCTTGCATAATAAAGTAAAGATGAACTTGCATTAAACTACTGCAGACTGAAGTATTTTAAAGAAAAGTAAAAAATTCATATAAGTATTTATGACTTTGAAAATTTAAATGATCAAATTAGAAAAAACGACAGTTAGCCTGAATAGAACCAAGGGTTGTTTTTATTCTATTTTTATCTCTTTCATTTTATTATACCTTTGGATTTATCAAGTCAAACTTCTTCTAAGGATGTGCAAATATTACAAATACTTCTTTTTTTTCTAATAAATAAAATGAGACATGCAAATAAACGATGACAATTTACAAATAGAGCGTAAAAGGAAAAAACGACTAAAATGTTTGCCATAGCGAAAATGTATCAAAATATATGACGAATATATAGCAGTCTAACAAAGATAAATCATATATCAGGACTGTATAGATTTTATGGAAAAACAAGTTTGTAACATTCATACAAAACATAGCCGAAATAAGATAGGATATAGAGAAAAGGAAAAGCATATACATTTCGGACAAAACCAAAAACAAATATTTCCAGCAAAATAGAGAAATATTTCACAACTCCGAATCGCAAATATTATAGCGCGAATTATGCAGCTCTACAAAGAAAGTACGTGAATGACGCCGAATATGCACAATTACTCGTCCCAATATGGGAATCTTCAAAGCGAAAGCAAGTTCAAGAAATTTTGTATGTAAAAGTTTATTTACATAATCTTCTATTTACTAGCAAGAAGCGTAGATATGATTTAATTCAAAAAAATTTTTTTTTGACGGTCAGACTCTATGACATAATCGTTTCTCCAGAATTGAATATAACATCTGCTATATTTTCAAATATTCACAACCTGGATTACCATCTGCATAAAACCAAAATGCAAAAATTTAAACTAGAGCATGCGGTTATAACTTCACCCAAGGATTATGTTTCGACTAGCCTACTCTCGATTCTTCAGTTTTATCAAGCAAGTACAACCGGCATCAACTCTGGATAAATAACGATATGTTCGCTAACATCAATCTATCTGAGCAAAGTAACGAAATTTTCTATTCCAGAAACTAGGAGACTCTTTTCTTTAAGATAAAAACTTATATGGCATTTCCCAACTTTACCTAATTTTGTTTCGAAGCAATTTATCTAAAAGATCAATTATCTATTACTTGTTTCGGACCAATTTCGAACTAAAAAAAAGGGGAATTCTGATTTAGTATAATTATATATGGTTGATGATGATCCAAGAAAGAGCCAGCTTGAGGAAGAAATTTAACTGGCAGTAAAAATTTATATCTTTGCTAACAATTACAGTTCTTTCCTTCTTGTCCTGCTGACTGTGCTGAACGCGGCAAAATTTGTTTTGGTTGAACACCTGTGTCAGCTTGATTCAGATCAAGACTGAAAATCAAAAAAAAAAATTAGTGAAATTTCAATGACTCACAAATTTCTCCTCAATCATGAATGGTTTCGATTATTATTTGCTTTTTATATTTATTGCAGAACAATAAATATCAACGATGACGAATAAGACATTCAGTAAATAGCGCTAACACAGTCAAACAAGGTTACTTGCTTCAAAAAAAGACAAACCTGCCATCTTTAATATTTTGATAAATTTTTCTTGCTGTATTTAAGAAAGCATCTTCCACGTTGTCGCCACTGAAAAAATACGTTATATAAAGATTAGCATAACTGATTCGTAGAAATCGTGCCATTCTATTTAAATCGCATCATCTACTTCTCGCTTTTCTTGTCAACCACAAATCTAAGACATGTCAGCAGGACAATAAAAGATAAAAATATATAAAAAACGATTACAGTAATGTAATTATCTGTAAAATCAGAAAAGATATACGAATCCATACGTTTTTGCAGAGCATTCTAGAAAAGTTAAACCATTTTCATCAGCAAACGTTTTTGCTTCTTCAAATGTAACATCTCTTTGCCCATCCAAATCACTTTTGTTTCCAATCAGAAATATCACCTAGAAATAGAGAACAGTTATTCATAATCATTCATGATATAATGATTTTCAATATTAAGAAGTCAAAAATAACTTGCCAATGTAAAGTAAATTTGATAAGAAGGTAACGCCAGCAGTTGACCAGAATTACATCATTTCTCTAATTCAAGTAACCATTTTACAGTATTATTTGCTTTGCAGCTATCAATATCAAAAGATGCGTTATGAAGTGAACGCGTGATTGCCCCATGCTGGTGATGAAAAGGAGGTAAACAGACCTATTGATGAATTGTTTGCTGAGAATTTTTTTTGAGTAAAGTTCAAAGAATACGGTAAGAATGGGAATATTGTGCGAATACCGTATTTGGATGCGTAAGATTCCTGGCATCTGCTAGCCAACTGCTCAAATGATTGTAAGTTGAACGTCGCGTGATATCATAAACCATCAAAGCACCAGCAGCACCTCGGTAATATGAACGAGTCACAGCCCGAAATCTGACAAAGTATTAATCACAATAAAATTTCATCAGAATTATCAGTACAACAATTTATCGGGAAGCAAATAATTGCAAGTAACTAGAGTGAACTGAGAAAAAAAAAAGTGTCCAAAAAATGTGAAAAAAAAAATCAATATCAAAAGTTAATATCATTAAAGCTAAAAATGACTTGAACTGAATCAATATTTGATATAAGAATAAAGAAGAAATTCCTGTGATTCCTTGTCAACTGCTTACTATCAAACCTTAATTGCTTTGCTTTCGATATTTTGAAATATCTTATGGTCTGTCATTCTCACAATGGCTGAACACTATTTGTGGAGAAATCCTTGGTTATTTAGGATTTATAAAACGGATTGTGAAATTGGAAAATTCAGGAATATAGTGGTATACCAAAAGTATTAATGAAAGATTCATACCTTTCCTGGCCAGCTGTATCCCAAATCTGCAATTTGATTTTTTGTCCACTCACTTCGATAATACGTGTTCCAAATTCAACGCCTATTGTATGAGGACAATCGGCCATAACTGAAATAATAGAAATAGACAAATGTCAGATGGGCTCTGTCAAATGGATATTTAAATTATTTTTCGACAAAGACAGTACGGAAGTAGATAAAAAAAAGAGAAGAATAATTCGTCTAAAGTGTATAAGAAGTTTAATTCCAGAGTCAGAGATAAGGTACAGCCAAACACTTTTATAAAAATTTGAATAAGCCGGCTACTTTTGCAACACCACATACTATTTTCTTATTGATGAAGAAATAGGCCATAACTGCAATGATCAAAATGGACAAAATCCAGATTACAACCAATAATTATAGTATGAATTTACATCAAGCTTTGCAAACATAACCAAAACTTGAATTTTCAACAAAATCTGAATTCAAAAAATCCAGACTGGATTTAGCAAATATTATAATCCAATCATGAGTTTAAAATGGAGATGATGGAACCGCAGAAAACTCACATTTTTTTTCGGTGAACTGATGTAACAAACATGATTTGCCAACACCCATATCACCGATGATAATATACTTAAAAATATAGGAATAATTGTAAGGCCCATTCGATGACATCCCTCTTCGATTCGACCACTTCAAATCTGTAAACATGGTATTATTTACCGAAAGGAAAGGAAGAATAAAGCGAAAGTTTCGTAAAAAAAAACACCCAATGTAACATTTGTCTATTGTATAGGTATCTGAAGATATCAAACGATAGAAATATATTACAGAATACAGAAAATTTTATCGATTAAACAGCACTAAATAGTACGCTTTAGGAGTTAAATAATATAATTAAAGCAATTTCATGAGCCCAAAAATAACTCTTCTCTTGCTTATTTGCTGTATTCAACGAGATTCAACGCGTGTACGCACACTCACATCCAACTCACGCGACCCACGTGGAATTCTAACCTACCCATACTCCCTCCTACTGGCCATAAAATCACAACCATCTATGACACCACAACGATCACATTGATAAACAATTGCCGAACTAGTGAAATACGGCCCTTGGTCCTTAATTGGTAGACACTATGACTAACTTTATTTACTCGTCGACTTTGCTGAATAATTTTGTTAAGTTATTGTGACAGGTGAATTAAGCTTGGTGAGGGATTAAATGGCTAAATTAGGTTAATTTAATGAAACCGTGGTAATTTCTAGGTAACGTGAATCATATGTATTTCTCAAAAACTTTTATTGATTTCCATCCGGCGTAATACTACATAAAATGTTGCGATTCAAATAATACAATGAAAGAAATGAAGAAAAAAAAAGAGAAACAGAGAAAACTGGTGGTATATATTTTAGCAATCAGCATACTCTCAGCAGTATAACTATAGAACAACATGGCACAAATGCAAATAATGCAAATTAATGAATACTTCAGGAAAAAAGAAATAAATGTTTTTTTTTTTTTCCCAGAATATTCATTAATTTACATTATATTGTGCCATGTTGTTCTATAATTTTTTTTAAGTCAAGTAGAAATCCAATTCTTAGTAAAGAATTTGAGTATATATGTTTGTATCCTTTCGGGAATTCGTTGCATGAAAAATTCTTAGTAAATATGAGTGTCTAAATATAACGTCAAAAAATCATTGGTACGTCGAGTCAATATAGGTATTGGAAATGAATGAATTGAAATTAAATTTAACAACAGTTGAAAATAATGTGAAGGATGTGAAAATTAACAAGCAAATATGAATGATTTGTATATGTTAAATAAAATCGTCTGTAAAATTCGTTGGTATTTTTGCAAAATTTTCCATGCATATTGATTAAATTAAATTTAATTTTTTTCACATTAATCAATTTTCCAGTGAAAAAAAATTGTTTCTGAAATATTTTTAAGAACTGAAAATTGAAAAATTCGCTAATGATGGATTGTGAGAGATATGAAAAAGCAAATCTTACTGATCTAAATTTGGTTTATAATACTAAAATTTCAATAAATTAACGCTAAAACGCTTATTAATCATCCTCGGCGGGATTATTTGACGCATTATCATTGTCAACATTCAAATCACCATCATCAGTTGTTAGAACATCTATCATGCTCAAATCTTGAGTATAATCAATATTACTATCAGTATCACTACTATTATCATTATCAGCATTATCCATTGCATTATGATTGAAAGTTCTGGGAGGAGGGATCGGAACATGCTCTTCAATCACAATTTTATCATTTTCGTTGGTATTATCAATATGTTTACTTGTACTTGCTACAGAATTGTTGTCTAATTTAGCAATACCGTCATTATTGTCATCTTTAGTGGCACTATTGTCAACTTCACTGCAACTACCTTCAACGCCACTATTATCAAGTTCCTCTGCAAATCTCACTTTGCTACTTCCAGCTTTATCAGCATTATCAGTCTCAGCCAATAAATAATCTGAAGTAGCTGGTCTGTGATCGATGCTAGAATCAGTACGCTCCATTTCATCAGGATGTTCAATAGCTAAAAGTTCATTCATGCTTGGAGCATAAGAAATTTCATCCGAAAAAAATGCAAGATTATCTACGGCTTCGTTGGAATCATCTCCTCCTGTTTCCGTTGCATCTAATACAATTAATGTCACTCCAAGTGAACAAATATTTAACACCCATTGAATAATTTGTAGTATATGATCAACCTAAAATTTGAAACTACGTGATTAATTTAAAATTAATAATTTGTAATACGTGATTAATCTAAAATTAACGATTTGCAATAATGTAGTAATAAGTTATTAATCTAGATACAAAGTTTATAAAGAAGTAAATCGTAATCTAAAAAACATTAGAATTTATAAAATTAGAATTAAATGAAAATCTATTTAAAAAAATATTCAGATAATTTATGTTAAAATAAACATAACAAACTATTGTTTCTCTTTTGATAATTAATTCAATAAATTTTTAATCTATCGTATCCATATATTTTAACATTTCTAGCTTTTTTTTTTAATGTGAAATAGATCAGTCTTGTTTCATATCCTTTTATTTAAAATATGATTATGATATTTTGGATAAATTATTCTATTAGAAAAATTAAATAAAATCATGGAATAATGAAGAAAAAAAAGCATAATAGCTTTTTTTTTTTCATATATCAGATATTTTAGTGATATATAAGAAATATCTTTTCAAAAATTTCTCGATATTTTCCAAAATTCTTTTGGGAAATATCAAGAATTTTTTGAAAAAATAATTTGAAACAAAAAAAATATTTACCGCAATATAAAATATTCGTGCATTAGCATGCCGAAAAGTTTTACTACGAAGTGTCATTATTGTAATGACAGTTTTAACAATGTTTGCTTGTACCATTATCAGTAGTAATGTTGTCAAACAATCCGATATCAACTGTAAATTAATTAATAATTATCTAATTTTGATTCAGTTTTATTTATTATAATAAAAGGCACAGAAATAACATCGCTTTTAAGTATATTCAAAAGTAAAAAAAAAAAAAAATGGAACAAATTATGAACAAATTTGTTTATTATGATATTTTATTTCTTCATTAATTAAGCATCTTTTAGCAGAACCTAACATTAACATCAAAAAATTTGTGTTAAACTGAAAGAGTGAGATAAAATTATAAAATACCATCAGTGATGTATTTTATATTGATTTTTACTTGACGTCGGTGATATTTGATTTTGATTTCCTTTTAACCTTTCATTTTTTCAATTTTAAACTTTGCATAAAATTTAACTTGAATGATAACGATATTTTTTTAATTGTTCAAAATGTTACTTTATTCATTTTATTAATGCAAATCGTTGTATTCATTATGACAGAGAAATGAATAAAAGTTGAAATAAAATAAAGGCAATAGGAGATCAAAAAGCAAAAAGTATAACTGTATTAATGTTTAGTTTCTAGCATTTTTGATAATTTCTTTATCGATTCTACTATCATTATAATTTGAATATGAATTAAGCGCGATACCTGCACAACAAGTATAATCACACATCGTTGAAATCGTTCATATTTGCAAATCCAAATTTGCAACAAACATGTCGAAATGGTATTAACCCATAGAAATAATTTTGTACCAAGTACGAGATCGAGTTTTGTTGAAAAGAATCTGTACATCTGTAATTGATGCATTTTTTGATCGTTTAATTCTTCGAATAATTAAATGAAAAATTCGGAAATTATTTATTTCACCAAATTTGTTTCTAAAATCAGTAGCATCATTTCATATTAATAAAACTTGGATTAATTAGAAGTCCCGTGACAGTATTTTTAATAATCTTTATATTTTCAATCACTTTTCACTTATTTGAAACATTGAATAATTCGATTCCACTTTCGATTCCATCAATATTTTCTGGTTTATTTATCTATTTAAATTAATTAAAAGTATTACAATATCTCATATCATCCCATTCAAATTGTTAATTGATTTTTCAAAGGAAAAAATTTTTTTTTCATTCAGTTTGCTTTTAAATTTGATTTTTTTCTCAAATTTAAATTTATTTTTAATTAAAGAATATTTTTTTCGAGACTTACTATAACTGTGAAGACAATTTCAATAGTAATGACAGTAATAAGAATGTAAGCCAAAAAAGTAAGCCAACGAAGTGGTACTATAATAGTTATAGGTTGTGCATATAATGCCGTATGTCCTGTTATAGTTCTGAAGCAATAAATAGCTGATTTAATTGATAAAACAGTTAAGCCCAATGAAATGAAAAAGTAATTACCTGAAAAAGGTATTTTATTCAAATTTTAAAATGTAAAAAAGAAAGAACGAAAATTTAAAAATTCATTTTTCAAATTAAAATATTGGCATCATTTGATGGACAAATTATTGTAAAGATGCATTATAGAGTCTAAGAATGCATCATTATTAAATGACTAATTAATTTTTTATTCTACAAAAAAGGTATTTTCAAATTAAGAGATAAGAAAATTTTCTGTGAAAACTACTTACTATGATAGCATGATAGGATCTGACAAATGGAAAAAGAAAAAGATTAAACTTTAAGGTTATTCTAGTATTTTGAAAAGTTACTGAATTCATTATTTTATTATAATTATTAGCTTATAATTTAATACAATTAAATAAGTAAATGAAAAACGAAAAGCAAAATAATTCGTACAATTAATTGTAAAATTACGAATGCTTTTATTTATAATATCATATAACTGATTGGTAAACAAAGCTTCCGCATATGCATAAATTGTATGGACAGATGAATTTAGTATGGCAATTGATAAAACAACGAGAAGCTTCTGAAATATACATCGTATTTTAATAACAATTTATTAATGAAAAGATTTTAGCTTAATTAGCGAATATTTTAACGAATTAAATCTTAAAATTTTAATTAGCAAATAATTCAACAATTTAAATATTTAAAAAAATTATTAATTGTTTTAACTAGCTTTAAAAGTGTAAAATGCTTATATGAGTGCTTTTTTTTTTTCAATTTCAATTTCTATTAAGCATAATTAGATATAAAAATGTAAGGATGATAATACTTTAAATTACTAAGAATAAAATAATATTTTTACTTTTTTTTTTGTAATATTTTTACTTCTTCTAAATAAATTTTTATCCATTGTTTGATAAAGTTGAAAGTAATTAAAAATGAGTAAGTTTACTCATTAAACTTGCCAGAAATATTGCTCTTCGTTGTTTTCGATACTGATAACAAATGATTAAGAAGCAAATTACATAAAGTAATGAAATTCCAGTACTGCCAATTCGTTCTACCTCAGTAAATATATTGTAAGCAATATCCGTCGTAATAGCTACAGCTGATAATATTGCAACACCACAAAAGATCAATTTACTTTCTTCTTTATCTACAAAATATTGATAATTTAAAACATCAAACTACTGGAGTATTTAATGAGCAAAATTTTTTTTTTTTCATTTTGAAAATATATGAAATTTAAATTTTGGAATAGTACGATAGAAAACATTCATAAGCTACCAATTCATAATATTGCTACATTTTAGGTGATTTAATATTTTCTCAAATTTAACAAATTTTATAATTTTTGTGAAAAATGTTTTGAATTTCAAAATTCAATTTTTTTTTTCTTTATAAATGCTCAATTAGAATTCTTGAATGCCATCAAAAAAAAAAGCTTGGATTATAAAGTATTCATTGATACTAATACCGGCAGTATCAGCACGACTAGCTTGCATGGTGGTAATTCCACGTTCATGATCCGATAAAAATCGAATTCGATACAAAACTTCGACCGGAAAAACTTTTGTTGAGAATGCAACCACAGGATAAATACATGCAGCAAGTCGTACAATGTGGATTGCAAACGAACAAAGTAATAAATGTAAAATCTATAATGAAGAAAATACAATATTATTTTAAAATTTTAAAATTTAATTCAAAAAATTTTCATTTTCGATATAAATATTTATGAAAAAATTAAAAATTAAAAAAAGAAATTTTACAAAGATAATTTTTCTTATCCGATTATTAAATAAAAATATTTCTAGAATTATAACAGAATTGTGGAAAAAAAATTGAAGAAATGTACAAACAATTCGGCAAGTTTTTTTTTCGACTCAATTATATTATAAAAAGCTATGAATAATTTGATGTTTTTAAAACTGTTGAAAATTAGAAAGGTAAGATTTGAGACTTTTTTTTATTGATTAGCAATTTATCTGAAAAAAAAAAAAAAAAAAAGAAAAAGAGAATAATTGATCAGCCATATTATATTATCAAACAACGCGCTGTAAATTTTTATTTATTAAACTTTAGAAATAAAATTTAAATAAATAGCATTGATTTTAATTCTTTCTTTTTTTTTTTTTTTTTTTTGGGAAACAAAATTATAAAACATAATTACTTGAATGTGATCGAACATACTCAATTTGCTTATCAAATCATCTTTTCGACCCAGAATATCAATTAACATATAGGTGGTGTATGCATGCGACAATTCCTGGATAAACAGGCAAGCATTCATGATGACAATTGAACGCAAAATATGCGTGTTGCATGCATTGCGAAAATACCATTGCATATATGCAATTGATAACGATAAGCATGCGCAACAAATTTGCTGCACGATAAATGATGATGAATAACTGCAAAGTGCAAGATGCAGTTTTTTTCCTTCTTTTTTTTCACTTAAATTAATTATGCACTAAATTTTTATAAAAATTTATTTAAAATTAGCACTAACGAATTCATGTGATCCGATATTGACGTGTAATCCGATAAATGATGAAAAATACCTTTAAAAATATATATAAATATTAAATAAGCAATAAAAAAAATGCATGTAACCCGATTTTGATGTAAATGAACAAAACATAATTATAAATGTAAAAATATATTAAGAAAAAAATATTTAATGTAAAATATATTTAAAAAAAAAATTGCAATATATTAGAAGAAAAAAAAAGTAAAATGAATTAATGAGTAAATATATTACTTAGAAATTTATCCTATTAAATTCAATGAGGAAAATTCTGTTGCTATTAGTTGATCGATTTCAGGAATTAAATTTAATTATGCAAATGAATAAACTTACGGAGCACTTTCGTCCATTTTATAACATGTAAGAAAATCTAACAATCCAAGGATAAGATGAAGTGCGGAACAGAACTGCAAATTAATCATTTAGAATAAATTATCACAAGTATATTTATACAGATAAATTATACAGATAGGCAAACTGTATGAGTTTTTGGAACTATTGATTTAAATTTAGAAGATCCATATTTGACACCAAAGCTTCATAATTTAGAATTGTACTAGAGAATTTAAAATTAAATTTAACTTTAAATTAAAAGTTGCTCAAAAACTAACCATAATCTTATTTTGATGCTTAAATGATTGCAAATTTTCTTCCATATTTCGTGCTAATTTGATCAAATTTTTGAGCAAGTAATAAATTAAAAATATTGCAACAAATGAGAGGAAACCAATTAGTGAATTCAATTGCAAGTATCGCATTGTATCATAACGTTCTTTAAGAGACCAAGACGTGAAAACGTGAAAAGCGTTGATAAGGCTGAATGCTACTGATATGATACTGTACGTAAGACTGTATTGAGCTGACACGTACGTTGCCGTAAACATCACCAATGAAGTGGCGTGAATGAAAATATAAACAAAAAAGCATGTAACTATAAGCGGTGATAATAACCAGCTACATTCATGCAATGAAATGGCCTAAATAAATTTTCCGTTAAATCTAATTTTACTGTAATAGTGCAACTATTAATCACTTCAAGAGATTTAAGTATACCAGTACTGTTCAATCTATTCTTTAAATTTTAATATTAAATTAAGATTTATTGTAATTACATTCAATAATAATGACATATGTGAAGTTATTTTTTAAAATATATTATTCCTTAAAACTCTCTCCAGAGATGCGGATATTCTTTAAATGAAAATTTAATAATGAATAATCAGTTTACCGGATATGATGAATTCCAGTATACAGCAATCATTGCAGAAAACCAAAGGAAAAGAATGATAGTGGATGAAAATCCAAAAAATATGAATGAATGTTTTGTTGCTAGCGGAATTTCCATTTGCTGAAAATTTGGATTAAAAAGAAGAAAAAAAAAAAAAGTAAATTTTGAAATGAAATACAAATAATTGCCACATGCTCTTTCGCACTAATAACAATCTTTTAACTCGTTCAATCTAACTACCTCTTTCATTGTTATTAATTAATGAACGGAACGAAATTGTCAGACAAACAGCCGGATGAGAATAGCATCATCTCTCGAAATTTTAAATCCATCTTTCGAAATTTCAAATCCATCAACAGCGGCAACGTTTTCAATATCATCCTAATAACTCATCCCAAACAACTGATCTTAGCAATTTGCAGATGTAATATGTTACTCTATTTATTCATGTTCATTATTTGAAATTATATTTATTAATTAATATTTCATGAAAATTTGATTATTATTATTATTATTATTACGTTTTTTTATACAACATTTATATAGCTTATCAATTATTATTAGGCTTTATATCTTGTATTATTTTTGTCCGTAAAAGAATAATTCAATGTTACAATACATTATCATTTCTCGACATTTATGTGATTTACCAGAGATCCATCCCGTCGTAACTCATTCTCATTTAAAACAAAATCTACCAAATATCTATCTCGTCATTTAGTCATTTAGAACGAAAACCATTACTTTAGATAGTTTTGCGTGATTTATCAGATATCCCAAATATTCACGACAGTTTCAAATTTAAAATAAACTAACTCATGATGATGAAGTAAGTAATACTTTGTGACATTTATAACGAAACAATATACACATTAATTTTTTCAAATAGTTTAAAAAAAAAAAATTCATATTTTCTTTTTTAAATGTCTTACTGCTAAAATTAACTAATCTCCTATGCTTCCACAATTCCCACCATTAATTCTAACTATTAAAGTCATTCAATTTATTTTAATGCTACAAAAAATTGCAGCATCGAAATAAAATTGAGCAAATTTATATTTTTTAATTATACTTAAAAAGTTCGCCCGTCTTCTCTTCTTAACTCATCTCAAAATTTATTGAAATCATGTTCAAATCAACGAATTTATATGAGGCAAACTTTATAAAAACACATTAGACCGGTTGGGAAACAAGCAACAATAAATCATCCATAACTTTTGCTTGACTAACGTATTGACTGATAAATTTAAGCTCTCATCTTCCTGATTTTTCTATCCCTCTTTTTCAGATCACGCGCCAGAATAATTGCAAAAACTAGCAATCCTTCATTCTCTTTTGCCATCAATTTATTCTCGAAATTTTTGATTTTTATTTTTGCTGGCGTAAATTATTTCTAATAAATGTTGCGGAAAGACATATCAACGAAGCATAATTTATTTCTGTCGAATCAAAATATAAATAAGAAATGTACAAAAAGTATGAAAATGTAAACGTATATAAATTTTTTAATCATTCGATACACTCAGTTGTATGCGAGCATATGAAAATAACGGATAAGAAAGTGAAACAGTTAATAAAATTCTATGAAGAGATCAGCAGTAAGAATTATGACTTTTCCTACCATTATTAAGGAAATTAGAATAAATATATGATAATTTAAAAAATATATATCATGAAGAGACTAATGTCTCCAGTTTATAGCTAAGCTAATTATAAAATGAATAAAACTGCGAATTATACAACTATTCATGTCATTGATGATTTCGTGAAAATAAAACTTAAAAGAGTATAGCTTAATGCTCATTTACAGAAGATGATTGTGCGGTATTTACAATTTACATAAAATGTGACACCGCATTTCAAATCCCTCATGTAATATGGAAGCTGAAGCTCATAAATCTTAGGAAAGCAAGCATAAAGCAAAAGAACTTCGGCTCGTAATTTTGCAAAAATCCAAGAACTCATGAAGTAGTGCATAAACTTTTGGTAATAAGAAAGACATTTAAAAAAAACGATAGTAGTTGAATATGAAGAAAACAAAAGATGCATATTAAAATATGCTAAAATTACGATTCATAATCGTTCTGGATAAAAACATTTCGAAAATATATCTTGAATGGAGGATTAGCGGATACAATACAACAGCTATTAAAAAATAGAAGCTATATCTGATGGTATTACAAATAATGCACGGCTCTGGAAAAACAAAAAAAATTCGCAATGCACAAATGTACTAAGTGGTTGTAATCACTATCAACTGATTTTTGATGAATTTATGCCCAGAATAAGAACAAAACTATTAGTTGGCAATTCTTTAAATTGACCTAATTAACCCAAACATTCAATGTGGTATCAAAAATATTGTAACATTTAATTCATGTTAATATGATCCCCATAATCTTAAATCCTAGAAGATTGCATGAAATCGATTCTTCATTCTACATCAAATAACATAAATTATTCTTTTTTACATAAATAAATTTAGAAAAGATAAAAGTAATGAGGAGGTAAAGTTAGGAAGATACTGCAGATGTAATATTTGGTCCAGCTGAAATTATAATTTCACCATATGGTTCTGCTTGCTGCACATCAATCGCTTGCCATTTTTTCAAAACAAGCAACATGGAAAATTTTTGAGCAGCGGTTTTTCGCGTTGATCCTTTCGTGAGAAGATCAGTGAATAATATCTAAATAATGTATTTGATATATGTATAATATATTCTTAAAAAATATAAATGCATGCGTTATATATATATATACTTCACTTTTTTCTAATAATCTGTTACTACAATACAAGGAAGGATTCCTAGTTTTCAACCGAAGACCACTGGAAATAAAAACTATTTTGTATCAAAATGTTACATGCGAATCTGCATTTAAATTATATCATACCTCATCACACTGTGATTGTCCAGTGAATAAAAATTTGTAATGAGAAACGTACCTTTCCATCAACAGAAGCTTTAACTTTAGCTGAAATGGAATTCAGAACATTTTGTGTTCTTTTTGTCCACCTATGCTCATCTTCACCATCAGCTCCTGTCTCATCTTCATCTATTGTTCGCTGTAAATCAAAATGACTCTTTCTGATCTAATTAAAAAATAAATTAAAAATATGAAAATGGAGATTTATCGAACTAGAAATTTTTGAATTTTAACAAATGTAGAGTAATACTTCAGTTCGGCTTTTCCGCTCTTTTTTTCTTTCAGGACTCGTGAACACATCTTTATTAATGGACATTTCTTCTGGTGCAATCGGCACTTCTTCTTCTGGGATTGCTTCTAATTGTCCCATCTCGTCTGGTGACATTGCTGCCATTCCCACATCATCAAAGTCATCCATGCGGTCCTCCTGAAACAATTTTTGCTGTTTCTGAAGAGAATTTAAACAGAATCTTTTGGGGAAACAGACGGCCGAAAAGACAGAATAAAATCATTTTTAATATCATAAAACTTCAAAAAATTTGTACCAAAAGTCCCAAAACAATGCTGCCTTCGGGCTCGATGTTATCGTCAACATGTTCTGCCATTTCCAAATCCTTTCGTATTTCGTCCCCTGTGAGTGCGCTTGCACTGTGTACACGATAAACAAGATTAGACCGGTACAACTATAAAATAATATATAAAATTGTTGCTGTCCATAACTAATAATGAATATTTCATGTGATTTCTTCTGCAGAACAAATTTTTGGAATGATCTCTCGAATGAAAAAAGAGGAAGAATTTCAGCGTTAAGAAGTATATTGAGTCCAAACAAAACATGACATAATTTTTGATTTTTTTTCCTCTGAAATTACCTTTATAAGATTTTCCGCTCGCAGATATGCACAACCTGGGATGGCAAATAATTTATCCGCAGTTCCAGTTTCTTTCAGTCTCATTAATTTCCTTGTGGGTGGTGCAAGATCCAAGAGTTGTAAAGTGTCTCTATAATGACTTTCAAAAACTATTGAGTTTGGAATAAAATCAAATTTAGATACTTCGTCTTTACATTTCAATACATTGAATATATATGAAGTATTTTTTTTGCCAAAAGCAATAAGCAGAATAAAGACCTAACTAAAGAAAAAAAAAAAAAAAGATACTAGTCAAGTTTAGTTTTAATCGAATGAATAATGAGAAAAAAAGCAAAAAATAAAACAGAATCATTTTGTGACATGCACCTGTAATCAGCCATATTTCCTTTCATTTCATCCCCTGAAATATTCTTTTGTTCGTCAACTATCAAACGACGTCTACGTTTCGGCCTGCCTGGCTTTTCGATTCCAGCTACAGCAACGGCAGCTGCATCCAGTGGTTCAAGAGTGAAACTTTCACTGGTAAGACCACCTAAAGCAAGGATTAGCATTAGTGAGAACTAATGAATCTAATGATCACAATAATCAGACAATGTACCAGCAGTAGGAATTACAAGCCCTGCTATAGCCGTCGCTGCGACATCTTCTGTTTCCATCGGAATATCATGTTCAGCCCCTGGTGCTTCCATTGCATCTAAACTTTTTGCCAATTCGCTTTCATTGAAAATCACTTCTGCAATAATATGAAAGATTTTATCATACTCATCATAAATCTCATTCAGATTTCATTTAAAAAATTTTAAGCCAAATTTATAAAAGATAAAATGTTTATCAAATCATATAGAATGGAAAATACTGAAAAACTCATAAAAGGATTGATTTGACGAAACCATCTGATGAGTGAACCATTTCACAAAGCCCACGCATATCCGAAGTAATGATGTTCTTAATTCTATTGCTGATCTTTTAAGAACAATTTGAATATGCTTCACTGAATTCTGCAGATCGGTCAAAAAGTTTACCGTCCAACATATTGTCTGCGGGGAAATCGCCAAAATCGTCATCTGGCATCGGCATTCCAAGGTGGTCAGCAATATCAACATCCATCGGTTTTGGTTCAGATTCTTCCAGAAGCGTTACTCCAGATCTACTGATCTCTGCATCTGGAGCATAGGATACACGTTCACGAGCTTCTTCGATGTTAACATCACTGAATAAACCTAGTGCACTTTCTCCAAAATCATCACCCTGAAAGCACTTATTTGAATTATGAATGCTGAAAACTTGGATATAAATCGAAAAAATTTTGAAATAAATCACAAAAGTTCAATATAAACAAATCCAAATTCAAAATAATACAAATGAATCATCATCAAAAGTACCCCAAATTCCCCTCCAAAAGGCATATCTGTAGCTTCTGGAATAAGATCTTCTTTCAGAGTAATATCATCAATTCGACTTTGGTTAACATGAATTTGTGTATGCATGTCCAATTCATTGAAATCAGGTAAAGCAGCGTCAAAATCATGAAAAACCTAAAATTTTGACAGTAACATGAAGTAACGGATATTTGTTCTCAATGATTAAATCACGATATCAATAAATAGAAATAAGGATCACCAGAATATAAGTCAAGTAAAGCTTACTTCTGGAAGATTTATAGCAGCAGTTGCAGCCTGTTGTCCATCTTCATCCAATTCCACTTGACCTGGGCGAAATGCCATTTTAATTTTGAGGAATGCTTCATTACAATCAGCCAAAAGATATTTCGCTTTGCGCGAATATATCCGCACAATACCCAGCAATAAATGTCCCGTGGTACGTAGGGCCATTTTAACCTATAAAAATTGACTTATTCAGAAAAAATTTACAAACAGTTGTTACTCCACCCTTCTTTTGGATTTTGCAAATTTCTTGGCTTTGACTTAAAATTATTTATTAGTCGCTTCAACAAGAGAAAAAATAGGGAAGTTAGACTCTGCTGATACGGTTGTAAATGTCCACTTCATAAACTTCATAAACTGGATACTAAATTATTTGCTTGATGTAAAGAGTTGATCAAGAACCAACCTTAGGTTTCAATATTTCATCCACAGCATCTTGCACATTTGTTTCATAAATTTGTGCTTTTGATAATTTTTTCTCCCAATGTGCAGCGAGCCAAATTTTGGCTAATGGACCCTTTTTCGATAAAACGAACTGGGCATAGAACATCCTCTCAAGGAGTAGCTGAATGTAACGTCACATCAATTAACATTTTAATGCATAAGATTTAACAATAAAAATGAATAAATTTAAATACTATTACAAAAATCCCGTTTCCTTCCGAATATTCATGTGCATAGAACAACATTTCATATTTCCATACCGTTCCTTTTAAAATCATTTCTGAGTTAACATTACTCAAAAGTGATTTTAAAAGTAACGGCATAGAAATACGAAATTCATCCGTTAAAAAAATCAAAAAAACAAAAAGTTGCCCAGTTATAGAGACTTCGGCATGTCAGACGTAGGATTTTTAATAATGGTGTCCGAATGGAATGTATAAAATGCATAATAATTGGTGAAAAATGAAGCAAATAATAGTTCAAAATTAGAAATGAGCAAAGGGAAGAGAAAAACATAAAATGATCGCATTTGAATTAGACATTAAATTTTTTGTTGTTCCACATCATATACTAGAATTCGACAAACTTCACAAAACCCGTCATGACCTTTAACCCAATCCACTCATTTACGCAGAAAATCCACATCATACAAAGAAACGCGCGCATTTTCTGTTGTACTCGAATATAATGCGGTATCGTGGCCTGACGTTATATTTTGTCTACAGTCCCATTCTCGCTACCGTCGCTGCTTCTCGTCCGAGCTTCAGTTTATGGCACTGTTGTTTTACTGTAGTTGTACTAGAATTGTAGATGAGTTTCTAAACCAATCAATAACACATCCCTTTAATTGCAAACAGGATTATATATATTCGATCGGATAGTAAAAATTTGCTCATTTTGTTTCACATTAATATATCCATTATTTCTTTCGTATAAATTCTATTTGGACCGAAACGGCGATTTCCCCAAATAACGAATTTTGTAATATGATTTCAGGACTTAGCTCCCGTTATAAGATTACTTTAATTATTATGATTACATTGTAAAAACTTCTGTGAAAAGATGCGTTGACATATTTCTGCAAAACTTGTGAAGAAAATATGTCGAGAAGTTGTATTAGCATATTTGTCTTGTATAAAATTTGAAAGCTTCTTTTCTTTTTTTGTCAGAGACATTAGATGCAAAGTCTTAAATGATACCATACTTCATTAGTTCATAAATGCTATTTTATTAAATGGTTAAACTAATGATAATCGAAAATTATTCTATGCTATTCTACTATGTCATATTGGATTCTTTTTCCATACGGAAAATCTAGACTGTACAAAAAGAAACTAGGCGTTTTTCGATTATATTACATCAGTTTGTTCTCATTCAGAAAAGGAAAGAAATATTTGAAGTTTTTTTTATTGTTTAAAATAACTACTTGAATGAGCTAGTTTCAAAGCTGAAAAATTTTACAGTTTTGCACTTCAGTTTTAAAAATATTATTTTCAGAATAGGAAATGTTGGACCGTGTATTGAATACATGTATAGATGGGCGAACTGTACGTATCAATGTTATGCAACCGCTAGCTGTAAACTTTGTCACTGATGATCAATTATTAGTTGAGGAAAAAAGCAATGCGGTATTGGCAAGATATAACGAGGTAATTTTTGATCACGTTCACTATAGTTTCATACTATGAGATGAGCAAATACCTATAAATGCTTATAGTAAAGAATGTCGCCGTTCTGTTAATGCGTTTAGTTCAGCTCTCGTTAGAGAATTTAATGCCTTCATATTTAATTGTAGTTTAATAGTATGTCGCAGCATCTTTTGTTTTGAATCTTTGGAATCATATTATGTTTCTACTTTGTTTGTATTAATTACATATCCAATCAATAAAAGATGCAAGTTCGGAGTCACTTCAGTAATAGATTTTATTCGCATCTTTTGTTTTTTTTAAAACAGTCTCAATGTTATACGTCTCAACAATTTTAGGCCAGTGGAGTAGCTGCAACATTACCTAAAGTAAATGTTCGTAGGCTGTCATTTAAGCCATTGTTACCCAAAAAATTTGAAATACCTAAAGCATATATCAAATATCGTGTGAGACTAAATGAAGAAATGGACAGTATCCTGGAATATGATGTTGATGAGGAGGTTTCTTTTTCAGGTTCAATATTCTCAAAATATTATGTCTTATTTTAACTTCATTTGTTAATGATACTGATTTATGAAAATGTCTTAATTTTCATTGTTAAATACCTGAATTTTTAAAAAATGTTCTCATTGCTCTTTATAGATTTATAGGATTTCCAGTAATTTTAGATAAGACTCATCAAGCTTTTTTCAGGATATGGAATGGTTAAGCATTGTTTCAAAGAAATTAGAGAAGGCTGGTGAAGAACGTCTCAGTGTACATAGTTTTGAAATTGCAATGGATCGTCTGGAAAAAGAAAGTTTTTTTCAAGTAAGATATACTATTGAGAATTGAAAAATGCCTTTGGTGATTATCGACTACAATTTGACCAAAAATGATATAGCTGGAATATCATAATTCACTCACATTTTACGAAGCCGAGTTATATGTCTGAGGACATCGCGCAGTTGTACATCTCAAGACATCGCCTAATTTGCAACCGGTAGAATGCTCATTACAGTTTAGCTTCTTAAAATGACTCCAAGACAGTAATAATGAATGGATTTCAGGAATCACAATTTACGATTCAAATCGAAATAAAGTTATAAAACATTTGTCACTTATGTCTGTTTTTAATTTATATTAGTATTCTGTGGGACATTTTCTGAAGACTTCTAGCGAAAAGTTTTCTGGGCATTTAGTGATGAGAAATATATGATTTTTTTCTTGCTAAAATATCTAAACCATCTTATGCAATCTGCTGTCTAGCATATCCTATAATCCACTGGTAAATTAATACGGAGAATTAGATTTTCCCTCTCCCTTTTTGATTGGATTTGTGAACTTTTATTTTATTACCAGTAAAATATTACAGTGCTCAAAAGGTGATGGGAATTATAAATGTATGGTTGATCAGGATGCTGTATGCTGTGTTTGTAATGATGGGGAAGGTAGCAATATCAATCAAATCATTTTCTGTGATATGTGCAATATTGCCGTCCATCAAGTACAGTATTTTACTTTTCTATTTTGATACAAGGAGCGTTTTAGTCTGAATTCAAGTATTTCATCAATAACTTTCCGACATTCGTTTCAATCCCAATGATTTTCACTTAATAGCCCTTTGAATGTTTTATTCGTCCTTCAACTCTGTTAATTATTAAGTTTTTTTTCTCCTGCTTTCTATTAGATTTTTATCGTTTTATATGCATTCGTTACTTTTGTTTACTCCAAAGATGTTAATAATTATTTCCATTTTTCAATCAAAATTCAGGATTGTTATGGGGTGCCATATGTTCCGGAAGGTCAGTGGCTTTGTCGTCGTTGTCAGATGTCGCCATCGAAACCAGTATCATGTGTACTTTGTCCAAGTTCGCATGGTGCCTTCAAGCAAACAATTGACAATCGTTGGGCTCATGTTGTTTGTGCCTTATGGCTGAATGAGGTTATTATTAATAATTTGTAGCCTGTTTCACTTTAGAAAAATTATGGGCCTAAAAGGAATAAGGGACCGCACGGAGAAGCAAGGTTACGATAATGTCTTTAGTTCTATAGAATATATCTTTTATTTTATCATCTTTAGTTCTCTTGATAATTCAAATTAAGAGTACAAAATATCATAAAAATAACATTCTCATCTATGAGATTTTTTCTTCTTTGATATAAAAATTCAGATTTCATCGAAGAGAAGTGTGATTCAAGTTAAGATTCAACTTTTATTTTTTATTTATGTTTCTTTTTGGGTATTTGCATTTACATTGATTGAAAATTTCTTAGGTTCATTTTGCCAACAGTGTCTTTATGGAACCAATTGATGGAATTGAAAATTCACTAAGACGAAGACAACGGCTGAGATGTATTGTATGCAAGCAAAAAGTGGGAGCATGTTTGCAGTGTTCTAAGGTATGACAAATAATCTATTGGTGGATAAAGTAATTCGCTAGCGATATATGAACCGAAATAAACAGAACTTTATTAATCGTTTTAGCAATAAAAACTATGTAGTAGTATAGTAATAATCAATATTAAAAATATTTAACCTCTTTTGCTAAATTCAATCTAAATACAGTAAATAGCAACAGCTATACAAAAAGCATTGTGAAATTCCTGGTTAATGCTGCATCTTAGACATTTAAGACTGGATTGAAAAAAGTGTTCATTAACCTAAGAGCTAAATAAAAATGCCGAAATTTTGGCATAAATCTAAACATATTAATATAAGATAGTAATGATATTTAGGACAATGCACTGACGTCAAAGTTCTCATAAGAGAGCTGTTATGATGATTTTAGTAAATTCCATTCAAAATTACTGCATATTTTCTTATTTTTTCTTTCTAAACTAAATAATTCCTTCAGAAAAGTTGTACACGTTCCTTCCACGTGACATGCGCAAATGCCGCAGGTATGGAGATGCGAGCTGAAATAGTCGATAATCCCAAACGTGAGGGTGGCACTGAAATACGATATATATCCTTCTGTCATTTCCATTCAACTGATATTGTAAAGTGTGTTTCAGTAGAATCTTTCACATCTTGATTAGAAAAATTCGGATTATAATTAAATGAATATGGCTAAAGAAACTGCGGTTATGATAACTGGAATTATCAGCCACTTTAAAAATCTGGAAAGGATTGTATTCATCTTGCAGTCACACTTGCACTGAAAACTTTTTTAAGACTGAAGCATACAATCCTGACCCTAAATTGCTGATAAGTGATTATATTTTTCCAGAAATGATGGAAGTGATTTTTCCAAGCAAAAGAAAAAAGTGGTATGTTCTGAATTGCTTATTCATCTTCAATAAAAAGTTATTTTGAATTCCAGCTCTGTTCAATTTTCGTTTTCGATCCAAAATAATGATTTTTTTTTAACATCTAGATTGTGTTTAGGATGAAATGATGAAAAAAGCACGTGAAAAATTAGCAGCCAGTCAAGCAGTTATTCCACCGGTTTCTATTCCTACTGTTCCACACGAAAGGTACATTTTTTGCCTTGTTGCTGTGTCGTTTGTGTATTTTAATTTGGAAAGTATAGAGAATGAAATATGTTATAATTAAATGAATATGGTTGAATGAATAGAGAATGAAATATGTTATAGTTAAATGAGGATCATTCTTGCAAATAGACCTTCGAGATTCTGCCATTTTCACAAAGAATAATTTTCCTCTTAAATTTTACCATTCAAAATGTAAATTCTGAAAAATTCACATTGCTAATATTCATACATATTTCTAATGTGTTTACTCTTTGCAGTCTAAAAAGAATATGCGAGAAAGCGAATATAAGTGAAGGTGTGATTCGTTACATCGTTGCTTATTGGTCGTTGAAAAGAAAGTCACGATTCGGAGTACCGCTGTTACGAAGATTAATCGTGAGTAGTCATTTGAAATTGTAATTTTTTAAAAACTTTCAACAAATTCTGCTAAAGAAAAGCAAATATTATTATAGAATTTAGCAGTGATATGGTTAACTTTTTTTTTCCTATGTGCTAAGAATATTAATTAGAAAAATGAACAAAAAAGTTATTCCAAAACTGATATGTAGTGATTCAAGAATGATTGTAGAAGGAATTTCCAGGTAATAAGAGTTTAAAGTCAAAAAATTGAATGATGATAGGCTTGTTTTTCAGCATAGCAAAACACTTCCTAAATCTGCTGACACTTCTCCGACATCTGGACGGGAGACGCATGCTAGTGAGACTGGAACATATTTTTTGCTGCGAACAAACCTTGAACGTGTTCGCTTATTATGCGAGTTGGTAAAAAAACGAGAAAAGATGAAAAAGGAATTTGTAAGTTGTTTTTCATTTTTGGTAAGTTGAAGTGTTCAATTAGAAGATAAGATAGATTTGGTCTGTATGTGATTTGAAATTTTACGATTATTTTGTTGGCACTAAATATTTATTTCTATTCAAATAATTCAGTATTTTCTGTTAACTTTCTCTTTTCATTACAGTACGGTTCGACAGCTTCCTTGTTGAATCGATTGACAAAACCGTTGAATACAATAATGGATGAAGTAATCGAGAAGATTTCTAGCAAAGATTACAGTGATGTAAGTCCTGTAATATATATTTTCATTCAAGCATAAATAAAAAAATATTTGTATACGAATGATAGATTGTTTTTTCCAAAAAATTGTAAAACTTAGAAGTTTTTCTTCTGTTTCTTTTTCTTTCTCTTGCTAATTTTATATGTGTTCATTGAATATCAAGAAACTTCTTATTTTAATGCACAAGTTTCTTCTCTTTACTTTTTCGTGTGCAACTTTTCATTAAAAAAGTATTCACTACAGGTATTTGCGAAACCAGTAACGGAAAAAGAGGTGCCTGGTTATTCAACCGTTATCAAAAATCCAATGGATTTGTCTACCATGCAAAAGTAAGTCTATAATTTTTCTTTATGATTTTTGATACAATTCCAGAAATAACAAAATTATATCTGCCTGTTATCTATAACAAAAGTTACATGACATATTTTGATAGGAAACTTGCAAAAGGTGATTACAAGAACCTCTCACAACTCAAATCTGATTTTACGCTAATGATGAACAACTGTTCAACATTTAATCGGCATAATGAATTTTTCTGGAAATACGGTCATCGATTGCATCGCATTGGTTTGAAGTATTTCAGAGCTGCTGAAAAAGACGTACAAGCTCTCACTTTGGTAGGAATATTCCAATTTAATTTTCTTTATTAAGTCATACTTTAATAGACATTGATTTCTGATTTCTTGTCTCTAACTGTTAAATACAATACACAAGCCAAGCAGATAGATTATCTTTAGAAGTAAGCTAATGAATTATTGGATTGATCAGCACTGAAAAAGATAACAATTGCTACCGATGACTTTTATGTGAACAAATGGACGGAAATTTTTCATTTCCTTTGCAAAAGTTGCCTTGGATCGTTTTTGTTAGAAAATTTATTCTCGATTACTGATATCTTAAGTTGCCGATTGAAATGAATATACGAAAAAAAGAAAACGGTAAGAAACTCGTGAACATACGAAATAAAAAATATTTTTTATCTTTAAAAAAATTTTTTTTAATTTCATTTCAAATATTATGCAGGCAAATGGAGTATTAAAAACGATATCAAGCATATCATATGCACCTGTCGAAGATTCGAAAGTTGGTAACGAAGAGGAAAATGATGAAAGAATGGATTTTGTACAGAGAAGAACATCAATATGTCGTAATTCAAAAAGTGAAAAGACGGCTCCAACAAGAATATCAACTCGAAAACGTACTTTGCGGACTTTTGACGACAGCATTACACCAAAGCGTCCCAGATATAATCTAGGTAGATAGGATAAATATCACTTATTACAATTATCGTGGGAAAAGATGACTTTGGCTTTACTGAAATACAACCATGATGTTTTAGGTTCTTTTTTTTTCCGGTTCTTTTCTTCGATTCTCGCCAGTTTAAGCATGAATATTAATTCTTCGGTTCTCGCCAGTTTAAGCATGAGTATTATAAATTCTCCATATTTCTTAGCTCATGTCATATTGCTAGATAAAAATATCAATTTATCATTGCTTACTTGCTTCTAGAGTAGCCGTGCGGAATATGATTTTACCATATCATTGTGATTAATATAGATAAATGAGATTGAAATTCTTTTTATATAACTGCTGATCTCTGCTAATTTTTTTTTTCTTTCAGCTGTAGAGTCATTCATGACTTACAGAAACAGTCCACTGAAAAGTCCAAAATTCTTGACAACTGATACTTCCACAATGGAAGAATCGAGTTCTGCTGAAGATGAAATGCCTCTTCGACGAGGACGACGAAGAAACACAAGAAAATCTCGAAGAATAATACCATCACTACCAGCGGAACGTCCTGTTGGTAATGTCTTGATTCTTAATAAATTGCAAAAATCTTGATGTTCTAGTGAATTTTAATGAATTGTATTTCACTGAATTTTAGGCAGACTTGCAATTTTAAATTCTTCGAAATAAATAATGTGCCATAGTAAATCTGTTCCCGTAAGTGCCATTTTTTCTGTTCCTGTTGGAATCATGACAGCAAGACCTAATATTATTGCTTTTCATGAGTTTCCGTACAAAAATAAATCTCTCGTTCTCTATTCAACGGCTAGGGAATCGATGGATTTGCCCAATTGATTTTCGCTGATCAATATATGAATATATGGCATTACTTCTTTATTTGCTTGAAATATGTGAAATAGATATTTCATTTGTCCTATGATAACGCATAACATTTATTGCAAACAAATGGTGACGGGTGTCGGCTCGAATTTTGTTGAAGAAATGTCATCTAAAATTATTCATCTAAAAAGGCATTGCAGAAACAGTTGAAGTAGCATGTGAATTTCAACATGACGATATTGTTTGGATAACAGAAAATAACGAACGTAAAATTGGAAGAGTCATCGATTTACGAATGAGAGTAAGTTTTCAGAATTGTCATGGTTTTTAATTTTTAAGGACTTAATTCTAGTAATAGACCATTATCAGAAATTATATATTCACTTGTTTCATTTCGAAGCAGTGTTTTTTTTCTTTTCAAAATATTTTGTCATAATTTCAGGTTCTGCTAGATGATTTACCAATAGACGAAATGTTTAGCGCAAAACCACATGATTACACGCAATATGTTCTGGTCTTGTATTTTGATGGCCAGAAAAATTGGTGAGGATTTGAATGAAGAAATTTTTTTCAGTCAATAATAACAAAAATTGGAATAACTGAAAGAAACTTTGGATATGCGCAGAAAATTGAACCATTAATGACTTCCTTTCATTTACGAATTCGAATTCATTTTTTTTTTTCACAACTGTATATGACCAACGAAAAAATTTGGATATTGATTTTAGCGTTTACTATCCTTACCGATTTTAATTTTAGTCAAAATTCTGTATGGGCTGGAGAAATGATAGTTTTTTAATTTAATTCTCTTCATGTAATCACATAAAGTTTTCACTTTATCCATCCTTATTAATAATTTTTGAAAATATTTAGTGGAATCGAATAATATTATTCATTTTTCTAATGAACTTTATTTGTAGGCGATGGGTTCCAGTTAAATACGTTTCATACTGTCTTGTAAAATCTATAAAAGCCGAAGATTATCCTCCCGCTGTACGAGAAGCACTGAGAGAAGCAAAAGCATTCTTGTACGTGTTTTCAATCTCTTTTCATAGCGCCTGATTTCAGGCAAATTAAGCATAGTAAATTTCGAAACTGCTACAGAAATATTTGAACAGAAGTGTTTATATATGGTAGGCTGTATTTTAAATGAATGGTAAGAATTTAAACTATTTTCAGGGGTATGTGAGTACCGGAGAATTGTTTACCAGAAGATGAAGCGTTATATTTTAATCCATAAATCAAATTTGATTGTGTCATATATCCGTTGCTGCTTTCTCTTGAATTATAATGTATATTTACCAGAGCAAACATCAACGTAAAGTTGAAGATAGCGCAGGATTTCTATTTGTCTAACTTATATATTAAATCATATATTAATTTCTGTAAGTGTTGTTCTCTAGAAGATACTTCCAGTATGAACAGACAAGTGATGTTTATATAAACATATGCCTAGTACATTATTACATTCTATCTCAAATTATAAATGAAATTCATTTCTGAGTATTCTGCATGAATTCTAACCCATACTTTTGCCACATAAATCAAAATTTTGATCGCATTGAATACAATCATTTACTGGTTTAAGTCGAACTAAGTGCACTATACTAAAAAAAAAGAAACTTGCAACTGCAAATTATATATTGTTTCTTCTTAATGGTAATGGATTGAGCAAGAACTCACCAAACGGAGCGTCTTGCAATTTGTCGCTTCGTAATATGATCCTTTGGGATTTCTAGTTCCCACAATGATCCAGTTCAAACTATTTCTCCAAAATTTGTGGAAGAAAAATGATTCATGGGGCCATGCCCTAATTAGTCGTTCATCTTAAATTTTAGCGTATGAAGCAACTAAAGCAATAATGTATAATTTTACGGACTCTAGGATATTATTGAGTCCTAGTTTCCAATAGTGTCCTGATGTACCTGTTTTTTATTATTCGTACTCATCCAAGAAATAGGAGGTGGAGGAGTATCATTCGTTCAACGTGGACTGGATCTCTGAAACATTCCTTTAACTGTTAGTATTTTCCTCGAACAAATGGCAAGTACGATTTTTAGAAAACCACTGATACCCCTGTCAATATAAACGTACGAACCAACAATGAATATTGATACAGTCGGATGCATTTGAAATTTCTATGAAAAGTAAGGGATACTTGAAAAAAATGACGGAAATCAAATTGTGGTTGGTTGAAATGAGATTAAAGAAAAATATTGGAGTTTAATAGGATATCAATTGTTTGGAATACTCGGACGGCTTGTAATGCCATAATAAAATGAAGGAAATTATAATGTAACAATAGAATTTAAGATTATAAGTGCAGCGTTACGGGAAAAAAAAGACGATAATTGTCTAATAGTTATACAAGTATTAAATAAAGTACTGAAGTAAGATATTAGGAGACGATTAAGATATTTACAAAAAATGATCATACTGAAAATCGTATAAATAATAAGTTATTAAAACTTTAAACTGTACGGTAGATCTTACAAGCTCTAAATAATGCTATCATTCTAAGCCAGTGTAGAGAAATAACGATCTTTAAATTTCAATGTTTGTTAGCAGAACGAAATGAACTTTTTGCAAAGAAAATGATGAGTTGAAGGATACATAACTTATAAAGCGGTATTATCGAGATTACACATAATTTGTGAAAAAACAATTTCCATCATGCTTTTCGACGACGTAAAAAACATCATGAATTATTAAATACTGTCCTCAGAAATGAATATGTAAAGCAAGAGCAGTTGATGTGGACTTTCCGATGTCTAGGATTTTGAATTAATATAGATAAGGCGCGTGTTTAAGAACTTTCGGAGGTTTAAGATTTTGAACAAACGAACATTGATATTTAGTTGGATCGGCCACGCTCCATGTGGTCAAGTCCAGCTATAAATGTATATTTTTGATTAGTGGATATAAGAAGATACTTTCAAAGTGTCGAATAAATAACAAATTCTAGTTTAGACATTGTTAAATGGAGAATAAGTAAACTAGAGTGTGTCATATGTTCGAAATTTCACTTTCAAATTATTCCGTGGATTTCTTTCAGTTCTATTTACATTATCTCTCTAATTTAGATCACTAACTGCTGGGTAATTGATCCAGGGTTAGATATAATGTAAATTATTTCTCAGATAACATACTTGCTGAAAAAGTGAGAGATTTGTCGTGAAAGAAATGTCAAAAGCCGAAAGTCATCGGTAAAATGAGAGAGTTTTTAGAGAAGTTAAAAAAAAAAAGTCCTGAAGAAATTAGAGAGGTACATATGGGAAGGCGTGATGCATTTCTCATGAAGTTCTCCCGATACTGAACTAATTTTTTTTTTTTTTTTTTTTTTTTTTTTTTTTTTTTTTTTTTTTTTTTTTTTTTTTTTTTTTTGGGGGGGGGATTTTAGCACAATTATTAATGAAGTGAAGCGATGTGTAATGTAAGTGATCGAAGCTTTATGAGAGATCTCGGAATAGGGCTGAAAAAGCGGGAATGAATCTTGTCAAATTTTAAAAAGTTTGATTTGTGATCGAAACTTTTATAATTTGAAGTTGAATATTTAAAATTTAAAATTACGGAAAAGAATCTTGACAGTTTTTATTTTTAGTAGATTTATAAATATATAAGTACGATTTATAAGTACCGATACTTTTTCTTTTTTATAATTCGTAAAATTTTCTGGAGAGAATTGCTGGGATTCTGTCATATCTCATATATTCCATAGTGTTGGGCAGATTAGAGAAAAATTACATTTGTCAGTAGAATTACCTTGGCTAAAAATTTAAAATTAATAAGAGAGCAGTAAGTCTTACACTTCTTAATCACTAATTCGAATCGTCAAAGTAGCATTTCTAATGGTACATAAACAGCATTTCATCTTATTACCCAATGTTTTTTGTTGTTGTTATAAACAAACAACAAAAAACAAATTTTTTTTTTTCAAATTTGTTATAAATTCAGGATATTGGAATGAGCTTGGATATATGGCTCAAAAACAGCAAACTTTACTCAAAAAATCAGGGATCGACGGTTAATGAAAATTATAAAGAAGATGTGGAAATGTTAGAGAAAGAAATTCACTCGGAAGCTGAGTCCGTTTTCCGGAGTGGAGCATTGAAGTTAATTGCGGAAAGTGTCAAGGAATATGGTATTTCAAGAACATACGAGTAAATAATTATTCTGTTCGATTTAGATGCATAGGAATCCATCTATAATTACATATTTTATTATACATCTCTAGCAAGAATATTATAAAACAGCTGCTGTATATCTCGAACTGTTTCATGATATTATTATAATATAGGTTAAAAGTCTTTTCATAGTATTTGCCGATGATTCTACCAGTACATGTTGAATATGGAGGGTATGTTTCTGAAAGAAATCTTACCATATATATGTTATCTCATTCTACCATCATAATTAATATGTTTTTTACTAAATAACTGAGCAATATCTCATTTTAAAACATCTCGTTTTATAATTGATTTTTGTTCATTGTTTTGTTATTGGAAATCTTATAAATCAGCTGATTTCTAGCGTTAGTTAGCTTTTTACTATATAAAAATTGATTTGTTATTCTGAAATATTATTATATAAAAATTAACGCAAAGTTTTTTAAATATAGTTTCATTCTATTAATTTATTTGATCTGGTAGAAAAATTACTTCGTCACTGTTGAAACGAAATCAGTCAATAAAATTTCAGAACGCTGAAACCATTATCGGATATTGAATGCCTAAAAGATCAGGTGCTGCAAAATTCAGCTGCGACATTAGAAATACAACCATTACGAAATTTAAAATCAGGCGAAGTCACTGGTTATATCGAGATGTTGAATGACAGAAATGCTGAAACAGGTGATCCAAAAACATCGATGTCACTTACCAGGTCAGTATATGTCGCGTGATTGGATTGATTTTATTTGCTACAAATGGTGAGCATTTTATAATCAAAGATCAAAAAATTTGCTTTCTTTTTTCTCATGTAGAGAATGAAGAACAAAAATGAAATGAGATCCATCTAAACTGAAGAACAAGAACAAAATGCCTAATAAAGTGAATCCTTTTTTAATTTATGGCTTATAATATTTTCAAAGTACACTTGAAATTGTAATCGTAATTGGTGGCACTATGTAATACATCTTAGTCATCCATTGGCTTAAATTTTTCGTGTTCTTGAGTTAATTATGAACATTGAAAAATTTTTCTAGTACGAAGAAAGAAGAAAAAAAAACTTATTGTAAACTGATCTTAATAAGGAAAGGGAAGATGAGAAGGGAGAAAGAAGAAAACAATTATATTTACAAATTTGGTCATTATTCGAATAATTTTCAGATCTCCAGATCCAAAAGGTGTGTCAAATTTTATGGGTTCTGCCAGCAACATCCCTTTTATGCCCGGTAAGTATTTTGTTTTTTTGATATCCATTATCAAGACGAATGGACACTTAAGAAATCAGAAAGTGATTTGAAAAAGAAGAATAGATTTGTTTCGATTTATGAATTATTTTTTCATCTTGACGGATGCTTAAGATTTTTATTTTGTTTATTATCTTAATTTTTTCGTAGTTTTATGTCACAATGATATCCACAAGGATTCCTTTATTTATCTTTTGTTGGACAAACAGATTTGAACTTTTCTTTCAAAATCGTCGTGTTATCATTTTATCTGCAGGTGGTTTCGATGCGGAAATCGAAAATGTACTTCGTTTAAGTGATATTGATGTCTGGGCAAGCGAAAACTTGGAGGAAGATGTATATCTGCGTTTTAACGGCAAGCTATTTTTAGAATATTATTGTTATTTTGGAATAGTTGTATAATTCCAAGTGAAATTCACTTTTTCTCTTTTGAAATGTAATTTTTTTGTTTTGTTTTGGAAATTAGATCAGAACCCTCACAAATTCTGGCTTGCTTATTTCGGTGGTTTTGAAGATTTTGAAGTTCAGGAATAAAATCAAGATTTATTTCTCATGGTGAGAAAAATTCCGACAATTTCTTTCAAAGAAAAAAATCATTTCTAACGATGAAAAAAATCGGTAATTTTTTTTCTCAAAAAAAAAAAAAAAAAAAACCGAATTTTGGTTTTACTTCCATATTTCAAAATCTTCAAATCAACGAAGTGCAGAAGCCAGAATTTGTGAGCGTTTTGATTTAATTTTTAATGGAAAAAAAAGGATGAGAGTAGGAACTTTTTTAGCTGAATTTGTAGATACAAATTATTTCTATGAATTGTGAAATGCTTTTTATCTCTAAAATATTTCAATGGTTTAAGTTTTTCTGCTTATGTTGCAGAATGCTCCACATCGGAATTACTCTTTTGCCTTCCTGGGATAAATGTTAATGGTCTTACTGAAGATGACATTCATGGCTTTTCTCAAGATAATCTTCATCTCGTTAACGATAATTTGGCTGATTTATTGGAATCTGCGGATATCAGTAATTCACCCAGCTCTTCAAAGATGGTCAAAGATAACTCTGAAAGCATAAAGGAGTCATGTAATGAATCAGAAATTGATACAGAAATGGATAAAGATTTCGAGGCAAGATTTTTGAATTTTCATTGAGCTTTTCGTGAAAAAATGAATTTTCAGTTTATATGGGCAAGCCGGTCCAATAACTACAAGTTACTATTCAATCTGCTAGAAATGAACAACAAAATTTTTTTTTTTTTGAAGTTTTGCACAACCTTCTAATGTAATTCAATGCAATTTCCCTGTTAATTTATTTGACATATGAAAATAAAACTTTTAGTCTGCGTTACAATTTATAGTACCATAACTGATAATTATTTTGCGCTGTTTAGACAAACTTATTTCCATTTAAGAAGAATTATTTTTCTCACAGTCAATTTTATTTAACGGAAGAAAGGTATTATAGAAATATTTTAAAATTGAGAAATAATGTGACCAGGTTAAATAATAATACAAAAGGCATACTATTTCTCGTCTAACAATAAACGAAATGTAAAATAGTTCTCTTTAATGACATGCGCTACCAATTTAATTGAGACATAGTGAAAATGGGAACTAACGATCCAAATAATTTTGATTTTAAAAAACTTTTGGAAGATATGTGTGGTGTGCTAAATAAAATAGTATTTACTTTTTTTTAGCAGCTGGTGATCACAGTGGATGATGGTGAACCTTCATCAAGCGAAAAAGATGAATTACAAGCGCAAGATAAAGAATATTCATATGCTCATATTTTGAACACATCAAACAATGTTGCCGATTACGAAATACTGAAAAGTAATATGGCAAGACAGGTGAAAAAAATCATAAATCCAACTTTCTTAAATTCAGAAATATTTTCGTTTTAATTGATTTTCTGGAGCAAACAGTTATGAAAACTAATATCTAATTATTATTAGATTATTACAATTGATTCTCTGGTTTTCTTTGAGAAAAGATTCATAATCTATATAGAATTAACACATCATTTATTAACTGCGTAAATGTAAGGATAAATGACAGGTCTAGTTTTGCAAAATGCTAAATGCCTTCTCAGCTGCCATTTGTATATATGATTTTCGACAACAAATTTCATTTTTAGTATCCATTTCAACTGGATCCATTCCAACAACAGGCCGTCATCTGTTTAGATCGTGGTGATTCAGTATTCGTTGCCGCTCATACTTCTGCAGGCAAAACCGTTGTTGCTGAATATGCTGTTGCTTTGTGCAATGTACATAAAACCAGGCAAAGCTAATTTTTAAACAATGTTATTTTAGAAAGACGGAGTTAAGCTTATTTGTTCCAATTGTTTCGCCCGGAATAAATGCTTAATTTCATATCAAGATAATTTCCTCATTATAAAGATTTATAAATGTAACAAAATGTAGGTTAAACAAAATAACTGATCTGCGTCATGACTTCGCTTTAGAGAGTCACAAGCAGCGGATGTAGTGAGCAGTCGTTCTACAAGAAACCCAAAACATTTATGATGAATCATTTCTTATAATAATCTGGATAAATAAATAGTCTTTAGAGGAGAATTTGAATTAATGCTTATCTTGTCATAAATTTTCACTTTTTGCAGAGCTATATATACATCACCGATAAAAGCACTTTCAAATCAAAAATTTCGCGAATTTAAGCTCATTTTTGAAGATGTTGGTCTTATAACAGGTGATATACAGTTGCATCCAGAAGCTTTTTGTCTTGTAATGACAACAGAAGTTTTAAGGTCTGGTTTTGATTTTATTAAATAATTCCGGGGAATAATTGTAAAGGACTGATAAATTTGATTACGTATACCATATTCTGGGAGCCAATCTGGATAGAATATAATGTCTCACTCTGATTCTCTTCACTGTAATATAACTCTACATGGAGAATTTCAAGGATTGATCTCGGTGATCGGTATATTCTTGCTGGTGTTTAAGATTGTTGAATAAAGTATTTAATTACAAAATCAGAATTACTGTATCTTTTTGGTGTATCATTACTTATGATTTTGGTTGCTTTTCAGATCTATGCTTTATAACGGTTCAGAAATTATTCGCGAACTAGAATGGGTCATTTTCGATGAAGTACATTATATTAATGATGCAGAGGTTGTTCAGAATTCTTAAAACCAACGAGAAATGAAAGTGAAAACTATGAGGACTCTTGAATGTTAATGCAGCACTGCATTGGTCTTTGAACAAGTTGAAATGACAGTAAATAGGCGTATTTCAATATTTTTTTTTTTTTAAATATTCAAGACAAGACCACCAAAATGTTTCCATGCTTACATTTACTTACTAGTCTGTTGTTGGGATGATCGCTTAGCTTTAGTCATTCAGTATGATATGATATTTTTTTATGTCTTGAAATTTCTAAGCATGAATTTTGTCTCTATATTTTGACAATATTTACTTTTTTTCTTTCTAGCGTGGTCATGTTTGGGAGGAAGTATTGATTATGTTACCAGCTCATGCTAAAATTGTTATGTTAAGTGCTACTGTGCCCAACTGTGTTGAATTTGCTGATTGGGTAGGGTAAGTGTTTGCTTTTTACCAACCTAAAAAAACAAGAAAAACAACATAATTTTGGGTTTTCGTCAATTTAAAGTTCTGAACCTCTTCCTAATCGTTTCTATATAGTTTCTTTATCAGTCGAAGAAAAAGGGCCAAATCCAATCTAGTCAATTAATCTTCAATTAGTCGAAAATAACGTCGTTTCATCAGTCTCATTCTGTTTTTCTATTTAATTGAAGATTTCAGACGCATTAAAAAAAGACAAATTTATGTAATTATGACTGCGCGACGTCCTGTGCCATTGGAACATTTTTTGTATACCGGACAAGATGGTAAAACTAAAAAAGATATGTTTAAAATTATCGACAGCAATGGACAGTTTGTGCAAAAAGGGTATATCTTTATATTGGCTTTTTTTTTTCGATAGATTTATGTTTTGCATATCTTGCATTACATATGTCTATTCTTCGATCGAATTGCCCAAACTACTGGATGACTAGAGCCATCCAGTTATTCAAGTTTTTGTATCCATACTTCGAACATGTTCGAAGTGCAAAAACAATAATTTAAATGACCGGATGACTCTATTCAATACGTTGTGTGAGAATCTATTTAAAGTTGCTCACTGTTTCAGTTGCTAATATTATATTTAATAGGTTCATTAATTTCGCTGTCATAATTTGGATTCTCATATTTTTGGATATTTTTCCTTATTTCAGTGATGCTTTGGAAAATATTGCATCGACTTCCTCTTCTGTTACATTGATATGCTTTGATTAATTTTTTTCAATAATTTATTTTTTCTTATATTTTAAAGGTACTCTCTAGCAAGTGCAGCAAAGGCAAACATACGTAAAGCAAATGCAAATATGGGACCTGTTGGATATCGACCAAATAATAAAATTTTAAGTTGTTTTGGAAATTCCAGGATGTTTTTGATTTGATTTAGATTTTAGTTGCTGTTAATTATGGTCCTTAAAGTTTGAGATTTGGATTTTTCACATTCTGATTTTCCAGGACAAGAATGTTTATACTACTGTAATCGATCATTTACGCATGCAAAACATGTTGCCCGTCATTGTTTTCGTTTTTTCTAGACGAAGGTTTGACTTCCTCATTTTTTATAAACAAGGGAAGGCGATTAAAAAAAATTTTTTTCTCGTCGTTCAAGTATTGAATTTGTTATGGTATTCTGAAGTCACGCTGAATTCAAGTATGATATGGTCGAAATTAGCATACTGCTTTTCTCCAGCTAAGAGCTATAAAAGTTAAGCTAGAAATTATGTATACAAATTTCAAAATTTTCGGAATAACAGCTATATTATAGTGTTACAGTATTATAATACTATGGTATTGCTGTTATAATTTTTTGATCTGTCATAAGTACTGATTTAGTAAGAAGGGTTCCTCACTTTATTTTTTTCATTTAAAATTAATTTAAATTTAATATTAATTTACTCTCAATTACTATAAAGATGTGATGATAATGCGTATTTGTTGCGATCAGTTGACTTAACTACGGAAAAAGAGAAATCCAGTATACATCATTTCTTCTCAAGATGTATTGCTCGCTTGAGGGGTTCGGACAAACATTTGCCTCAAGTTAGTTTTATGGTTCATTTCATTTGGAGAATATTTCTTTAGCTGTTCATTCATTTAATTCAGTGCTTTTAATATGACTAAGAATGCAACCACAACGTCGAAAATTCTAATTTGGGCAATTTCTTTTTTCATTCATAACATATTCTCTCTAATATTCATTGCTTTGTTTATAGTTGTTTTGATTTCCGTAAACATTAGGTGATGAGTTTTGAAAGTCAAAAATGAAATGAAAACTAGAAATTAAAAAGTCTTTGCTTTTTCTTTTCCTGCTAATATTGTGATGATTCCTTTGTTTTGAAATCATAATGCCGTTATCAAGAGTAATAACACCTGTGTCATCATTTATTCGGCGAAGTGTTCTTTCTTCCAATTTATTTATTGAATTATATCTTTTATATAGTTTGTCTGTGATATCTTAATTGAGTTCAGTATGATTGGAAATTATTCTAAATTTAATTCAATCCCAAACAGTTTTTTAAAATCTTCGTAGGTACTGCAAATGAAAGAATTATGCAAACATGGTTTTGCAATACACCATAGCGGTATTTTGCCCATTCTGAAAGAAGTTGTCGAATTGCTCTTCCAAAAAGGATTAGTCAAGGTAATTGCTTCCATAATATTAATGAAAAGGAATTTTTTGAATTTCATGTTTTAAAAATCTATTTTTCGAAGTATATGCGGATTTTTTCAGGTAGAATATTATTTTAGCATGCCAATAATGAATGGCAAAGCTGAAATTCATTTCGCTGTATAAACATGATTTTTTGATTGCAATTTGGGTCTTGAAAATATTCGGGGCAACTATTGCAGGTATTGTTTGCTACTGAAACTTTTGCGATGGGTGTCAATATGCCCGCTCGGACGGTGATTTTCGATACTTTGCAGAAACATGATGGTCGGCAGTTGCGTATGTTGAATCCTGGGGAATATATTCAGGTATTCCACCGATTTTAGTTTTACAGATTTTTACTATGTGAAAATGACAACAAGACAACAGTTTTTGAAGCATTGACACTATTCTAAAAGTTCAAGAAAGATGAAAATATTTACGATCTGATATCGCTGCTGATGTTGACATGTTAAAAGAAATGAAAGTTCCTTGAGAATTTTAGTTGATTAATTACTGATTTCCAGTTTCCATTCCATTTGATCAATTTTTTTCTTTGATGAAGCAATTATTTCTTCACTTTCTGTCATAATTAAGTGATCTCCCCCAAAAAAACTGAGGAAGAAAATTTTTTGACAGAGTTAATTGATCATTAAGAATGATTTTTTAGATGGCTGGTCGTGCTGGGCGACGAGGTCTGGATGCTACTGGGACTGTAATTGTTTTATGTAAAGGTCCTTATGTTCCGGATTATTTAGATCTAGTCAATTGTATGCAGGTAAAATGTTCTCACTTTTCGCATAATCCTTTCATGTGTCAGAGATTGATAAATCTTTGAAATAAAATGATATCTTTTGAATATTAAAAATGTGATGTGAAAGAAGAAGAGGGTAGTAATGAGAGAGTAGAAGAAATGACATTGATTTTTCTCTGAGAGAAATTTTCAGCATAAAGAAATAATCGAAAAATTGAAATTTTTTTTATTTATATCTGTGTATTATTGGAAATTTTTTCATCATTCATGATATGAATAATAGAAGCCTTTTTTTCTTTTCTTTTTTTTTTTTTTTTTTTTTTTTTTTACTTTCTTACGTGATTCCAATTATTTCAGGGCAAACCGACAAAGTTGGAGTCGCGGTTTAGGGTAACCTATTCAATGCTTCTCAATTTGCTGCGAGTAGAGCATCTGAGTGTCATAGATGTATTAAAGAGAAGCTACGTTGAGAGCGCATCATTAAGATCGGCACTGACACAAAAAACACGTTTAAAAGAGGTAAATTAAAATAAGTATATAAACTCTAATAATTATTTGTTCTTATGGACAAATTTGCTTAATATTAAATTCTTGCATAGTATGAATGGAATTCTGAAATACTGACATGAATACTGGTGAAATTTCGAGAATTCTACTTAGTTGATTGTTTTGATTTTGATTTTTCTTGATATTTATTCCATTGCGCCATTTATTTTATAATAAATGCATGTCTAAACTTTTACCGAAGCTAATTGTCCGCGGAAGAGATCTGGAATTTTAATCAGTTTTGTTCAATTAATTATTTCAATTTACTTGCCATTCTGTGATAACATCAATATTCAATCTCTGGATTTTATATGATCAGAAATTAATGTTCGAGAGCCTTTTTGCTTCTAATTGTTAACGAGAAAATCCATTATCCTTCAGGAAATTATCTTATGTATTTTATAAAATTGGAATTTCAGATTGAAAAATTGCTAGCATCGAGAGAAGATCCTAATTGTGCAACATGCTTTCCTATTGAAAATCATTCAATTGTTGATTATTATGAGAGCTTAAGGATATTTCTGCGATCTCGAGCTGAGTTATGGCCTGAATTGATTCGAATTCCGGTTGTGGATAAATTATTGTCACCAGGACGTTTAATTATTGTTTGTTTGCCAGAATTTGGACGAATTGCTACTTTAGCAATGATTCTTAAGGTTTATAAATAATTCATTGTCAATTTTTCCATCTGAAGTAGGGGGTCGCTTTTGGACTCTTTTTGTTCGAAAATTTCTGATATTAAGAATCATGATTTTACAATTCTTTTTATCCGATTTCATGAAAGAAATTGATGATTTTTTTTAAAGAAACTAATTGTTCAAGATAATGGTAGATGGAAATTCAAAGAAAATGAGTTTACTTCTATCAATGGAAGACGATGGGGAAGTTGCGGAACATGTAAAACGGAAAGTAGATTGTTTCACACGAATGTTGGAGGAGGTTAGATTCGTTATTTGTGCCTCCTTTATTTTAATTTGGAATTTCGTAATACCGCTGAGGTATATTTGAAAGGCATTACTATTCGTTTCCAGGAGCAACGAGAAATCTGTGAAAAAAGCCTATTGCAATGTGCAGCATTTTATGGTCTTGAAGGTCTATCACCTCAAAAATTCTCTGATAAAATGCGAAGAATATACACTATCGTGGATAGTATACCTTTCGATCGATTGATAGCAATTTGTCAGAAAACTTTGAAGATTGATCCACTGGCTGTCATAGAAGATATGAAAGAAAGAAATTATCCGAATCATCGGTACACCTGTTTGTAATAATTTTTTTTCTCCTTCATTTCTTTGTTTTTATAAATTTTATTCATCGAAAATTCTCTCTTGCAAGGCATGCTATGGATGCGCAATCGAAAAAATGTGTTAGTCTTTGATTTCATCTTATTTTCTTCATCTTTATCTACTTGCTTTGTATGAAATATTTGTTGGATTTTGTACTTCATTTATAGAACTAAATCGCCAGATCAAGCTGTCCAAAAAATAATTGATGAAATTGATAATATGGCAGCAAATTGGGATAGCACGAAAAAAGGAAGTGTGAAATTACCCGGACAAGATATACAAGTGAATGATGTTGACATGTTCCAAAAATTACTTCATTTGAATGACTTCCGCAATTTTCTCATAAATGATACAAATTTTTGTTGTCGACAGTGTCCACTATTCCGAGAACATGTTAGTTTAATTTTCTCCAATTTTAATTCATAAAAAACTTAAAACGCATACAAAAAAAAGCATTTTGGTAAATCGCATTTTGGTAAATCCCACATCGCTTCAAATATTTTGATTTCTTCAATTTTAATTTATCGTTTTTGTTTATAGTAAGTGCTTTGTCTTAAAATTTTCAACTTGAATATTTTTTAAATATATTTTTTGATGTTCTTATCTGCAATTAAGAAGAATTATATTACAATTTGATTAACGTTTTTTCTTTTGATGAAAGACATCAAATTGTTTCTTGACAAATTTCAGTTCGCATATGTACATGATAAAAAAAGCCTGCAAGACAAATGTGATGGACTCCGTTTAAAGCTTTCAACTGATGGTTTACTTCTTTCACAGGATTATTACGATCGTATCAAAGTAATACTTCAATATTTGGTTGTCTGAATTATATATCTGTTATCACTTGTTTACTCGTCTTTTCATATCTTTAGCAATTCACTTCTGAATATTTTAGCTTTTACGTCGTTTGAATTACATTGATGATTCAAATTTGGTTTCTCTGAAAGGTCGTGTGGCTTGTGAAATACATCACCAGGTATAGTACAATTTTTATTTTTTTCGTTTTCTTTTTTTTTTTTTTATCATTTGACAAATGATATATTTACTTAATGTTGTACTATAGTTGCAGTGATGGCACTCTCTCTTGTTTTTTAGTTTGTGTTTCAACTTAATTTTTTCCTGACAAATTTTTTTACATTTCTAGTAAGTAATTGCTAATCAAATAATGGAATCAAAGTTAAATTATATTTTTAGGAATTGCTGATTACGGAATTGATATTGGACAACAAATTCCACTATCGTTCACCTGCGGAAATAGCAGCTATGCTTTCAGTAACCACCTGTCAGCATAAGTCAAGGGAAGGCGAACACAGAAACGATAACGGTGAAATTGTGCGAACGCCACCAGTACTAAAGGAGGTATAACAGTCTCTTACTTATTGCATAAAATTACATATGCAAGTATAATTATAAATTCATATAGGAAGAACTCTTTCTCTATTGTTGAATGGGGTCATGATTTTAAAATTCCAAGAAAAGGAAGGAGAGGAACAATATTATGCATACTCCATAACAATGCAAATTTTGAGGTAATTTTTGGAAAAGCCTGTGGCAATTTTTGACCTATTTATTCATTTTCTAGTTAAAAGACGATGTCATTGAAGTATGTAACAGAATTGGAAAAATCCAACGAGAATGTGGTATAAAAGATGTCGATCTTTTTGAAGAATTGAGTTTTGATTTGATGCATGCAGTTCATGAATGGGCCAATTCCGTGGTAAAATTACGAATTTTTTTTTTAATTAGTTCAATATGTTGCATATATTTTTAGTTTTTTAAAAAACATTTTTTAAATTATAGTTAGTGATAGGCTTTTCATATCAAAGCTTATTTTCCACTTGCCTTTTTGAAATCTTTAAAAGAATAAGCCATCAGGTCTTTGGCTAAGATGATTGTTCGATATTTTCTCGCTAATTTTATTTACACAAGGAAAATTTTTTCAAAGAAGGCATTAAATTCTGAAAAGAAGTTCACAATTGTTGCAATATCCCGTTAAATTCACTTGTGATCCGGCTATTAAGAATCCATTTCACCTGATCTTTAGTGCTACTACGTTGAACTTTTTTTGTCTTCATCTAATTGAAGCCTTTAAGATACAAGTTTTATCCGTCTTAATAGTGCTTCTTACAAATCGCATCACACTGTTTCATTGGATTTTCTTCATTGTGCATGTAATCCATCACGAAATCACATTTCCCTTCATTAATATCATGATTATAAAATTATTATTTAGATGCCATAATTTTAGTTTCTGATTTTTTAGCCATTTGCGGATATAATGCAGCTAACAGATGCACAAGAAGGTTTGATTGTTCGTTGTATACAAAGACTAGATGAATTATGTCGCGATATACGAAATGCTGCACGACTGGTTGGTGACCCTGCATTGTACGAGAAAATGGAAGATACATCGGCAGCTATCAAGAGGGATATCGTTTTTGCTGCTAGTCTTTACACTGTTCTAGATTAGGATATTAAAGATGTTTATTATGTATTTTGTCTTTTTGAGAAGGGGATTAGCCATAGCAAGAAATTCTCGAAATCTCGTACAATTGAAATGATAGTCCTCTTCATGCTTTTTGGAATAACTAAAGTACTTCCAATTTTATTTTATGACTAATTAGTATGAATTAGTAATTACTGATTAACAATAACTAATTGACAAAAATTAAGTCTTGTCTGTTTCTCTTTACTGTACTATGGAGATCATTCAGTCTTTATATCAATTCTTTTAATTTTTATATTATCGTTTTATGTCTTAGGGTTGTCATTAATTTTTTTTTTTTAAAGGCATATTTTGTTTTGCTCCTCATTATTCTTCTTTTGATCGCGTGTCTTATGGCTTAGATTTTAATTGAGAATCTAGCACTGTGTAAAGTGTGTTGGCTGCTGTAACCATCAATTTTCATGTCATTAATCTATATGATTTATTAGATGTTAAATGTCAATAGAAAATGATTTTACTTATATTTGGTTCACTGGATCAGGAATCGAAATATTAGTAAAATAATTTCCTCTTTATATTTTTTTCTTCCGCTAGCCATATTGAAATATTTATTGAGAAAAAGACCTAATCCTAAAATTTTCTTCCTCAAATATTTTTGCCAGTTTTCTGTTATGTATTTTTACATGTGTTTAGAATTTCATTGTAAATAGTTTTAACCTACATTCCATTGTAAATCTCATTATTGAGGAGATTGGAGTGTTTGAAATGAAATCATAAGAATTTCTTCTTCTATTGGATTACATTTTGGAAAATAGGAATTAAAAATATTTTGTGCTACGTACCTTATAAGGTTGATATTATCTGACTGTAAAAAAAAAATAGCGAAAGGATTTGCAGTTTCAAAGAAAATTAAAAAGAAGGCTAGACACATTCTTGAATTTGCAAATTGGATAGTCCGATTTCTCTAATTTTCTACTGATAACTAATGAGAATGTGTTGATCTTTGTTTTCTTGATGAACCTCGCTGTTTTCATATTTCATTTTAATTTTTCAGTTATTTTAATTATATTCAAACGTGGCAGCAATAAAAAAATATTCAATTTCCTTCGTTTCAAAGCCCTAAATTACAGATTTGGGAATGCTAATTTTTACTGTTTGCATGGTTGTTATTCTACAAATTGAAGCAAAAAAGCTCGACGCAGTTGAGAGTTTGAAAGATTATATAGACTACAAATTTGACTCTTATTTTAATTACTTTTTCCGTTAAAGTTAATATTGCACAATAGAATGCTTGCTCAAGTTGTTTGCAACTTCTTGTGGAATTCATAGTTTCACTGTTATCTATCGGATTTTTTGGAGCTGTCAAGAACGTTATTTTTTCAAATTCACAACACGTACATGTCATCATAATCTCTCATTGACCATTATCTGCTTAAACTTCATAAAAGAAACAATAATGGTATGAATCAATTGTTTCTCTAATTATCGTCATCATATTATAGTTCACAAAATACAGATTATGTTATTAAAATTTAGCAAAGTTGTGTTTATCCCGATTTAAATCTTTAAAAACAATTTATTGTGACTTCTCATGATTCTTTGATTATTATTTGTTTTGACCTATTTCACATTTTCAGCCTCTTTCTAGTCTTTATTTCTGTATTATCATCCATTTTCTATCTGTTTACTTCTTATCTGAAAAGAATTGAAACAAACCAGAAGTGTTTTGGTTTCAAAAATCTCATTTATTTTATTTCAAATCTGTTTAAAAGTTATAACTTTCAAAAGTTATGATACATTTAACTTTTTCTAAAAATAATATATAAGAAAGCAATTTAAATGTGTTTATAACAAATTCACAAGAAATACATACAACTTACTATTAATCATCAATGGATGAGGAATGATAATGACAATCACTGATTATAATAATCAGGATATTATTAAGTGTAACAATAATATTCATAACATTATTAATCATATTTCAAGCAATAACTATAATCTGAATCACTGTTAGTGAAAAACTAATCCTACTAATATAATAGTAATTATACTAACATGATCATTTTTTCATTAGAAGTATAAACGTTTATTATCTTTGTTAACATTAATATTTATCTTGTAAATCATTCTGAATTTACAGAATTAAATTCCATTTTCTAAAAGACAAAGAAATCAAAATCTTGAAGAAAAATAGGTCAAACGGAAATGTATCGATTGTGGAAAGTAATTAAGTGGTACAATTTGATTAGTAACAGTAGTTAAGGCTTAAATCAATGAATAATTGAAATAATGATATGTTATAACGAATTTAAAGTTTTATACTTTAATGTTACAAAGTATATGTTTCATACACTGTATTTTATGTGACCCGTCTTATTTTTGATTCATTCAATATCGTGGATAATTGTAAAAAAATAGTACGATGAATGAACAAAGTAGGCAGTAAAATTGGTTAATCTATAAATCATATGATCAAATGAGGTATTATTATTTCTGGATTTAACTACTGCATAATTCATTCCTCATCTGGAAAATATTTTGAGAGCTTGTTTATATGTCTTGATTATCAATTAATTGAACTCGTTTCCATGACTGAAAAAAATAAAGATAAGTTCGAAATTAAATAAAAATCACGCTTAACTTCCATCCACATGAGATTTTTCTTACTTCATTATTTAATTTCTCTAATTTCCTATTCTTTAATTTTTCAAACGTCATTCTTCATTCTTTAATTTCTTAATTTTTTTTTTTCGTGCAACTTTTAACTACCTGAGAAGTTCAAACAATTCAAGTTCAAACAGTTAATTATCAACTATAGAATAAAAAATCTTGTTACCTTATTTGGCCTATGCCGCATTCGATGCACACCACATCGAAGATCGAAAGTTGAGCCAAACTGTAAAAGAAAAAGGTGCTATTTATTATATATTAAATTTATCAGCATTTCGAGGAAACTTTTATTTTCGAATAAATAATTGTTCGTTCTGTGATCAAATTGTCATTATTTCATAATTAATTTGTCTTATAAATATCATTTTACGTAAATTGGTAGCGAGTTTGATTATCTCGAACAATAAGATAATATTATATGATTGAGCTTACTATATGTCAGTAAGTTATTCTAATTTATGGCAAAGTTAACCTGATTGAGCTTACTGATATACTCTATATATTACACATATCAGTAAGCTCAATCAGATTAATTGTGCCATAAATTAGAATAATTTAATTCGTAAATTAATTCATAAAAAATAAGATAATTCATAAATTCAGCCAAAAAAAAAAAGAAAAAAGAACTTACTTTCTCAAAAACTGTCCGATCATCATCCTTCGTTATCCAAATGAAATTAATAATGGCTGATAAAACAAATAATATTATAATGAAGCATACGGATACAGCTAATGGTCCCAAATAATCGATAAATTCGAATTCTTGTTTCGGCATTTGACCCTTTATAAAGATTTATAAACAATTATTTCAATGATAATTTAACGGTGATCGATTCTAACGGACAAAAACGGATTCTGATCGCTAGAATCCAACGTTCGTTAAGAAGACGCATTTAATTATACATCCGGTGTATGCTGCTGATTTAACACCGGAACACACAAGTACACCCGAGGAAAACTGATAATAGTGATGGAGCAGAAAAAAAAAAAGAAAAAAGGAAAAAATCAAGTCGCAAAGGAAAATGTGATAAAAATAGATGAGAAGTGGAGCACCTTCGATTGTTGACCTTTGATTTTTTACCAGATTGAAACAACACTGGAAAATGGTGCTGTAGAAGTGATTATCTGTAAAACGAATGAATGAATCATGAGTTTAAGAAATTTGAATGCACCTTTCCTCTTTTCTCGTTTTTTTATATACAAATTCTCAAAAAGCTATTGGCCACTTTTCTTGGCTAAAATTTTTGCCATTTCTGATATGTCAAAGGTAGTACTTTTTTTTTTTTTTTTGTCCTTTTTTTTAATGCCTATGAAATTTTTTTTTTTTTTTCATTCATAAATAGAATTTGAAAATTTTTGAAAGTGAATTTTGAATTATTTCAGAAGCTTACTTTTAGAAGTGAAGCGGATTTTTGGGAAAAATAAATGGATTCCTTTTGATGTGGTGGATTATGATCATTTTAGATATATATTACATCCTTGTCAATATTTGTACAATTATTCAAGTAATCCTGAGAGTATCTGATCGATTGTTCAATAAATTGCATAGATAAATGAATCAAGTAAGTATTGTTGAAATTAAATGTTTAAATTATTAATTTGCAAAATAATTTAATATAACTGAATTATGATGGTTCGAAATTTTCATCGAACAAAGGTGATGTGAAAGAGAAAAAACTTTGTAATCATTAATTTCTATTTCTTTTTCTTTTCTACTGCAAACAGAAACAAGATTAAAATCAAAAGAAAGATATGTAAATTTTTCTCTTGCATGCAAGCAGTTAAAAATTGAAAAAAAAAAAGAGAAAAAACCGGTTGTAAAATTCTTGCACATTATTTATCATGAAAACGATTTGGATCAGAAGAGAAATTAGAAAGAAGAATGTCGGAAGGAATCATTCATGTGAATCATTCAAAATCTTTTGAATGATTCTCAAATTATTAGTTTATTTCAAGTTTGTAATTGAAGTGAAAAGAGTGCCATCCAATTCTCATAACTTTTTCTTTTCTTTTTTCTTCTATATTTTCATGAAAACAATGAATTTGTGAAATTACAAAGCTAATAATAACCGGAAATGGATATTTCTCGTGATGCTGCATCTAATTGCATCATTAGTTAAATGCAGAGTGCATTTGTAGCTGAACTTTTTAAAGAATAAATTAACCATCCAATTATCAGGCTTCATCAATTCAATGATTAGTTTAATTGGTGATTTTGGATAGCATGAAAGCTTAGCGTAACAAGTATTTTCGGATGTAAAGTCAAATTTTGCAAAAATTGATTGATATTTGGTCAAATAATTGATTGAAAGATTTAATGTTGAGTTTTTTTCGATGAAAATTGAAATTAACTGAAAATTTATATAAATGAGACAGTTAGGAATTGGAGGGTGAATAGATAAACAATAGCAGTAAAATGAATTCAGCTCATTGACGAAGCAGTATCACCCAATTCGGACTGCTCTGTACCCTTTTTAATGGAATACAAACCTGTTCTATGATCCAATCGATCAACACCCCCTCTCGAATCGATTCCCTCAAACTCTATGATGATTACACGTGCATAGCACTCATAATAGCCTCCATACTTCCATTTCCTACTGACTGCCACCATGACTCTCTTCTTTTGTCACCAATTTTGTTTATTTTTATGTCCTTACGAATGAATTGCTATTTACCAATTTTAGCGTTACCTTAGTGAGAAAAGAAATTGTGAAAGCTAAAAGTGCATTGTTAAAGCTCCAAATACCATTTCTCATGGGTGAGATGAGAATTTGCGTAATATATGAGTTTATACATTTATTTTAATAATTAACGATATATCATTTTATACAATTATAATATATTTTAATCAAACGGGAAATTCTATAAATATAATCATATAATAAAAAGCATATCTTTCAAATTCTTTCAAAAATTAGACATAAGTTGAAATTAATAATAAAAATCAATAATTTCTCTTCAAATTTTAAGCCCACTTTTAAGCTCGAAAAATATCAATTTGCAAAAATTTCAGCATGAAATAAAGATTTGAAGAAATTTTAAAGATTTTAAGAAATAAAGATTTAACAAAATTTATAAAACCGATTGAAGGACTTCTTATCATTAATGGACACCGATTTATCGTCAAACAATTTCGTTATCGCGAAAAAAGGATAATTGCAATCAGAATCGTTTTATTTTCATAATTTTTTTACTGCTAATTTTCATTATTAATCAAAAGAGCGTCGCAGCATTTCACCATTCAACGCAGATTATAGAAAAGCTACTGGCCGCTTTTGTCTCAGAGATTATTGATCTGTCCACGTGATCATCACATGCATTTAAGTCAACATCGTCCATTTACCAAATATAGAAAAAGCTTTTTTCTGTAAAAAGAATCGCTAAACACAAATTCTTTTAGCTATTCAAGAATCGATTCATTTTTTCTAGATATGACACATTAGTCAGCAGATAATAAAAGTTATCTATACCAAAAAAACTTCAAAAGTTTTCTAAAAACACGTCTGATGGAATTTATGATAATTATCTTCGACAAATGGCATAGAAATTATTCTATCCAATCTAATTCTTAGGGTCAATTAATAAAGATATGCAACAAAGAATAAGTGGAAGTGAAAATAAATCAAACAGAAATGTGCGTTAAAAAATATTAATAATGAATAAATAATTTACTCAATATCTGAGACGAATTATTTTTCCATTCCTTAATTAACCGGTATGTCTCTCATTTTATCTTCAAATTCCAACGTTTTAATATTTTTCAGTGCCACTTTGTCGTCATTATCCATGTTGTTCATGAATACTTTAGGGACACCCAAATAATCTAACGATGACAACATACTGATACCTTTTAAACTGAAAGAATGATGAACCTAATTAACTCTAACTAAATTAAATTGTAATTAATATTATAATGAATATAATATTTACATTAAATAATATAAGAAATTAATTATTTCTAGTATTAAGTAAAACTAGAAGTGAATGACTGCAAAATTTCCCAAATATGATCAACTATGAGTCATTCAGCTTGAGAACTGCGACAACATTGGCATTTTTTGGTTTATAACAACTACTACATTCAAATTATCGTTTTATCACGTCATATTTAGCATTAAAGAGTCAGATTTTAGAATCAAAATAAGATTTTATCCAGTGGACAAGTTGCTTTTGGTCCTGCAGCAGAAAAACTTATGCCAAAAGGAAAAGCATGGTTCCCCTTTTTTGGCAGTAACAATTAACTCAGTTGGAATTGCAATTTCGCTAATTCTCACTTCAAGCAATGATTTTGTTAGCAAATTACATCAATTATTGATTTTTTTCTGCAGTTTCATTTTTACTTGCCTACCTTACCTGCAACCTTGCTTTTCTAAAGATTATCATAGAGAAAAAAAATTACTACAAATTGGGGAACTAACCTGATAATAGGATTCCTATGAAGTCGTAAATGAGTTAAGCGTGGAAAAGATTTGAAACAGCACAAACTGGTGAATTTATTCCCAGTAAGATCCAAACGTGTGATAAATGATGACAAATATTTTAAATAATCAGTGCTAAAACAAAACAAATAACTGTTAAAAAACAACATAAAAAATTCATAACTTTTTACTTTCCAGTTCCATGGCTTTAGTCTGAGTTTCAAAATGTTGGAAAGAAAAAAAAAAGTGAAATAAAGATAGAATAATAAAAACCGTTAAGGAAAAAGGAAAACTTGGTTAGCTCGTGTTGTATGAAAAATTGTAAATATCTTCAAAACAAACTCATGCTAACACAATGCACTGTTTTTTCATTCTTAATTTTTACATCCTACATGTATAATATTCTACATATTAAAGTTATAACAAGTCATTCGTTATAACCTGCTGAAGAATTTTATTACAATTTATTTGTTTAAATCTTGCCATACGTCCAGCTGATCAGAATTTGACCATTGAAGAACTTATTTACTGAAGGTAAAAATTATTTATTTAATTGCTGAACTTCAAGGAAAAAAAAAAACCTTTTTAAACCCAGATTATCTAGCTTCAGTTCTCCAACAACATGACCACTCACTTGTCTGAACAAAATGTCTATTCTGTGCACATCATCTAACTTCTGACGCAGTTTTTCGCTGATTCGTAGATTCATAGCCATCTCCTCATACATTTGGCATCGTTGTGGATCAACATTTGCAGCCAATTCTTCCAAGTTTGTCAAAATAGTTGAAAGCATTTCAATTGGTTCTAATTCCAGGATCGCAAAGGTATATGTAAGTAATGGCCACTGTAAAAAAAAAAAATCTATTTAGCTTAATATAATGGCTTTATAGCAAATTCCAATTAAGCAGCAAGAAATCGCAAAAATGATAAAATAGTTGGCATTTAATCATTTAAGAAAAGTAAGTCTAATCTGAGACATCTTAATGTAATCATCATATATGATTAACTGAATGAGTTTTTTTCTCCTCAAAATTCTAAAATGAATGAACAATACTGAAGTGTTATCGAATTGTAAGTAAAAAAAATGTTGCTGTAGCGTACTAAAATTTAAAACAAAATCTATACTAGATTTCAAATGGAAATTTTAACTAAATAAATCAAATCTAATATCGGCTTTAGAAGTTTAAAAGTTTTAAAAATTAGAGTTATTATCATAACTTCAAAATCTCCTTCTTCTGTTCAACTTCGAGCTCTTTCAGCAACTCCTGACAATTATCCATTACTTTTTCAATGATATGCCTTCGAGCTTTACTAACTGGCTTGCGTTTAATATGATAGATCTGATAAATCTCCTCAAAATTAACATATCCTCGTTCCATATCGATGATTTCATATGGATCGCTAAGTGAAGGACGTAACTGACATTCGACTAATTCGCCAACGATTTCAAATCGATATGAATTATTCGCACGAAAAGTTTTACGATCCATCATTTCAGAACTCTAAATTCAAAAAACTCAAGAACAAAGAAGAAATCACAGTCAAGAAACAAAAAAGATCCTTTTTTAATAAGCATTTCAAAACATGAAACCAAAACTGAAAGCTTGAAAAAGAATATCTACAGATAACACACCGAGATGGGTGTCCATTGATCACCATTCGCAATTTTTACAGTCACAAAATCAGATATCCTTGCCAATTTTACAGCGCGATCGAATGTGACTGATAAATATGAAACTTTGGTTCCACTACAATTTCGAGGAGTGAAATCGAATACCAATCCCAATAAATGGACATTATCAACATCATCTTGAAAATGTAATTTTACTTCCCAAATATAGTTTCAGTGTTTTGTCTATGTTTCATGATATTTAATCCTTTGTGATGTTTTTCCATTTAGTTTAACAAATAAAATTAATAAGCATAAGAATGAATACTTCATTCAATCACATAAATTTGATACTAGAATATTTTATATAAACATTGAAAGGTATTTGGAAAATAGTGGCGGTTTGGGTTATCTCCTGCGGCCAGTAGTTCAAAATATAAAATAACCATTGAAGCTACTTACATTTCTTTTTCTTTTGATCAGATAGCAAAAGCCATTCAGCGTATATCCAAGCACTCTGATCCTCAGGATCCGTGAAAAAGGCATTTTGCAGTTTCTTAAAACAATGAAATTTAGAGAAGATATTAAAACTGTGCGATATTTTCTAAACAAAAATGAAGATATAGAAGTGCAAATTGCTTGCGCATAAAATAAACAGTAAAATATCATGGAAAAAAGAAAATAAAATGGACAGGACAAAATATGTTCATGTACAATTTAAATGATTAATTCAACCACTCAACTTCACCCGGCTTAGAAAGTTGCTAAATTATCAAAACTTCCCGAATCTCCAATGTAATGCATTCTCCATCACAGCAAAATTTTGCGTTCAATGAGAACTATTAGTCACATGAGATAATCTCCTAATGGCAAATTTTTGATTTATTCTAATCTATTCTACTCACAAAAATCAATCTTTGATGAATCTGCAACATTATTTACTAAAAGAAATATTCAAAGCAAGGATACCAAAAAATTATAAAACGAATTCAATAAACAAATAAACAGTACTTGATACTCATTATATAATGTCTGTTGATTCACAATCATTTGTTTTTCAGGATCAGGAAATAAAGATGGCAGAAGAGATGCACGGTAATGCCACGAGGAATAATTACTGAAGTTTGCATCGATTAATCTGTCCGAAAATCTGAAAATTGAAGAACTTCGAATTTCAGTTATAACATTGTCTACAACATCAACAGATTATTATATTTGGAAATCGAATGATGAGAAAACAATAAATCATTGCCAATTAAAAAATTGGATCACGGATATATCAAGAATTTAAAGTTATGGAATCCACATAATTTGACTAGTGATGATATTTCATCTTTCTACTTACCAATAAATATTAAATATTCCTGTAAGCATCCTGATTATATGAAGCTTGAAAAAGTCTAGCAGACATATTTAGTCAACAGGAAATATCATATAATATGTGCATCATTATCAGCAATTTAAATATTCATTAATCAAATCCTCAATAGAGCGTAATAATAGCCAACATCTAATTTAAGTTATTCGTAACTGTTACTTAAGTTCTTCTTCAGCTGAATGAGCGCCAAATTCAGCTATTTCTCGTCGATAATCCCAGCAATGAAAATTTCTGCCATCCAAATTCAGGAATTTCTCACAAGCTGCTAATTCCGCCGCTATGTCTGGATTTGTCAATTGTTTAAAGCACCAGAGGCGATGAAACCACGCATAATATGATTTGGGATTAGCCTTAAAGTAGAATACTGAAAAATACTCAAAAGTTTATTCCTAGTAAATAAGACTAAAATATCTTATAATATTTTCTTTGTAACAAGCAAAACTTTGTCTACAATATTTACTTTAATCTTATGAAATTCTAGAAGAACTGAATGTATCATTCAATTCTATTTTTCAGAACGGCAGAAATTACAGAATAGTTAAGAATGGAATCTGATGAATAAACAGCTTAGATTAAATTTCCGAAGTAAAAATGCAAAGTTCTTTGTATAGTTATAAACACAAAGGAATGACATATTACAAATTTTTTATATGATAAACCTTCAATTTCATCCTCAGAAAAAGCATAGTCATCAATTACTGCATTAATTGGAAATCCAACATTAACAAAACTAAATACCTTTAGACAAGTTTCTGTTAACAATATTTCTGAATGGAATATCTCATCTCTTCTATTTGTATTTTCTTCGTCACTTCCTTCCGATAATTCCTGAAAAAAAAAATAGATGAAAATAAAAATTAACGAATTATTCCATGTATTAAAATCCAATTTTTTTTAAAAATTTCTTTTATTATGGTATTCTATTTAACTATCATTTCCTTTCAAAGTATATGAATTTCCAACGCGGCAATTATCATCTGCTGAAAAATTTCGGACTTCGAAAGTTTCAAAAAAATTTTCTAAATATCCTAACAAAAAAGCACATACAAAATTTGAGATCATTTCTTCATATATCAACTATATGCTCCTCTTTTATACATGTCACTTTTATGCATATATTTTTCCCATTTTTATATCATGTGTTTTTATATCAAACTGTAACGAATAATTTGAGACGACTAAATGACTTTTGTTCCGGCAATAGCTAGAACTGCTATGACTTCGCTTACTCAAACTTATCACCCCTAACTCGGAACTTTAAATTATGACAGGAATAAAACTGATTGAGTATTCTATCGTTTTCAACCTTTGACAATAAATTGATCACTCTGCGACGAATGTTCCAAAATGTATAGATATCTGGATTTTTTTCGAGCAAGAATGCAGTCAAAGATAACATTTCCTTATCCAATTCACCTGCAAAGTTTCGAATTTGAATTCATCTGAAGTAAATTATGGAATTTAAATTTAAAAAATTTTACTTCGCATTAAATTCACGCCTATTTTTTATACTTGAAAATCCTGCACTAATTATGAATTTAAAAACTAATATAGGATCCAAGATTTTTAAAAACCGGGGAAAAAAATCTCCGATTCGCAAGATTTCGATTTAAAAACAATCCGAAATACTACACTTCATTATACTGTTTTATTCTACTAGAATTCTATTTTTTGCCAAATCATTCGTCTTCAAGTATTCCTTATCCTACTTTCCAATACATAAAAAAAAAGAACCTTTCGCACAAATCTCAAATATACAACTATAATCCCATGATATGGATTACACGCCGTTAATTTAGCAAATTTTACTTTACATAACTACTATGTGAACAAAGAATGTGCAAAATTCTTTCTGGGACATTAAACAAACGAAGTTATAATATGTATATAAAATTTAATCAAATAACACTTTTAGTTCGTTTTTAAAAAAAAAAAAAAAATCACCTTTAGTTCGTTTTTGAAAAATTTGATCTCTTAATTTGCAGTAAATTTTCAATTTTTTTGCATCTTCCTTTTCTTCTTTGATCCTTTGCTCTTTGGTTGTCGGCACTTTCTTCACGAAATGCATTTTTCCTTTTGCTAATTGTAAATAATTAGGAAAAAAAAGAAATAAAAATATTGCCATAAATAAATCTACAGTAAAAGATTTACCAATATTTCTCCCAAAAAAAAAAGAAGAAAATCTTTCGGATACATTTAGAATTTGACAAACTTATAACACAATTTTACTTTAAATCATCTCAGCCGTTCAAATTATTCCAAAAATCTCTTCAACTTTTCTTTTTTGAAGCTATTTTTTTCTTTTTTTTTTCTTCTTTTTTTCAGGAACTTTGTCATATTTTAATATTTTAAAATAACTTCATACTATTCAAATGAACAGTTGGCATGAAATTTCAGTTTATCAATAAAACATAATATCATTAAAATTATTTTGCACATGCTTTACCTCTTAATTTCAATAATTACATCATTTCCCATGCATTACTTTCCTTATTCCACTAACTATCGCTATAATAATGCTATTTTTATTCTTTTAAGAAATCTTCCAATCTCGATCACTACCCTATTTCTCATTTTTCTTTTTTAGAAATCACTACCGTCCCCTTGATTAATAAACGACTAATACAATACACCGAACATCCTCGCAACCCTTAATTATTTCTATAAAGCATTCGGCAATTTTCTATTTTTCAGCCAAATAGTTCAGTCCCCCTACGAAATTTCACGCAAAAGACGGGATGCAGTGCGCGCTATGAAAAAATTGTCACCATGTCGCTGACTGTTCCAAATCGGTTGAAAAATTCTCCCTGTACAAAAGTGTAAGCTATGCGACGAAGCATTCAAATATTCGAACAATTTGATAAATCATGAAAAAGAAGACGCGGAAGAACGACTGTTCATATGTGGTCAATGTGGTAAAGGATTTAAAGAGCGCGGTAATCTGAGTGATTATGAGCGGACACATACGGGCATAAGACCATTGAAATGTGATGAATGTGATAACAAATTCAATCTAAATATTGCTAAAAAAACTGTCATCATATCATTAGCTGTCCTCATATCGCTAATTTTAATTGGAAATAATGATTTCAAAAGTGTCGCTTTCAAATATATGAGAAATATATTTGTAATTGTCATTGTCAGGTTTCAAATTTTTAGCTTGAATATTTGATAAATTAATGTTTGAAAGTTTTTGCTTTCTATCCGAATTCATTTAATTTAACTGTTCTGTTGATATAATGAAAGACTGACTATAGTGAATTATTTAGAGATATACTAAGCCAAAAAAAAAGTGTCACTATAAAGATTAAGCTTAAATGTTTATTTTTTAGAGAAAGTTAAAAAGATATTCTTTCATGTGTAATAATGATAAAGATACAGGAAGCTTTTTTTATAATTTTATAATTCGTAGGTAAGAAAATGAGTAAATGAGAACAGAAAGACAAGAGTCCTTTTTTTTTTTTTTTAGCTGAGAACTTATATATTATTTATAAATAAGCTGCTAGCCAATTTTTTCTGATAGAAAGATGTGAAAAATTGTTAGAATAAAGCAAAAGTTTTATAAAGGAAAAAAATTTTCCGATTTTTATATTATCAAAAGATACATAACATGGTGAAAGGAGTAGGAAATTCCTTCTTCACAATTACAAAATAAACGTTAGCCAAACTAATTTAATTATTCCGAATTTATCTAATCCATTTAATAATGATGGAAAATTTTATTTACATAAAAAAAATTAAATTTGGTAAATTAAAATTGATAAATTGAAAATCTGATAAAAAATACTTTTTTTCTTTAAATTTCAAACATTGATCCTTTTTTGCATAGTGTGTATTTTGAAACATGAAAAATCCTGTTTATATTATAAAGTGTGAATGTAAGTCTATAGATATTTTCTAACGAATATTTGTGAAATTTGAAAAACTTATGACGAAAAACATTCTATTGGCAACGAAGATTAAAACAGCACTTCAACGCAAGACAAAGAATTTGTAGACTTTTCCGAGAAAAATATTGACGAGAAAGCTTTATCAGTAATTTTTATCATTTACAGTTTCAACAGTTTTTATTCTCTTATGTTAGAAAAAATTAGGAATCAAAAGCTCTCTTCATAACTGATTTTTTTTCCGGAGAAGTCTGAAAATTCTTAGTTTTAAGCTGAAATTTCATCTTGATCTTTCCAGCTAATAGATTAACATTTGATTTTTTTTATCATCATTTTCTTAAATCGATTATTGTTCAGAAAAAAACATGACAAATAGTTGCAAGAAAAACTTTCAAAGAATATCACATTTGTTGTGATAGTATATATAGACTCAAGTTTGATTTTTTTAAACAATTGCATCATTTATTTCGTTACTTTAAGAACGAAAAATTTCCCGTAGGCTTTTTGTAATTATCTGAAGGTGTCTTTTTCTTGTTAAGTATAAACACATATTTTTATGAATAAACTAATTTCAATAGTTTGTTCTCTTTTTTCACTAAATCATAAAACATCAAAAAAAATTTAAAAAAACTAAAAGAACACAAGGAAAAATATAACACATATTTTGTAAAATAATCGTTATTGACTGCATTTTCGCTATTCGAAAAAACGACAAATTTTTTTTTCTTTGAATGATAATTTTCCTTTCTACCAGGCAGATTTTTTAATGATAATTTCTGAACTTTCATTCTTATCAACCTATTTTCTTAACAATAATTTTTTAATTTTCGTTATGAATAAGTTTTCATGATTATTTTCTAAATTTCATTGTCAATAAATTTTTTATGATAATTTCTTAATTTTCATTCTTATCAGCTGAATCCCATACACATTATCCTAGCCTTTGCTGTTGTAATCGTAAATTAATCTGTTACCAATCTATTATTAGAATGTTAAGTTTTAAAATAAATTAATAATACAATAAATTAGGATAGAATGACTAAATATTAATTCCTTATTTGCCTAGCATTGATAAAGAATAATTTGCATTAAATAAAATAAAAAATTTCTACTTCTTCTTTAAAGAAAAAAAAAACATTTTTATTTCAAGTAGCTTCTTTTCTTCCATAATTTATCTTTTTTTTCACGTCACAATAACAATAAAAATTAAATTAATGAATTACTAATTCGATTTTAGCCATTTTTTTCATTTTCATTATCACGCGCAACCAATTTTAACAAACATCTGATAAAAGCGAAAGAAATTTTAAAAATTCCAATTTGTTTAATCATTCAATTAATATAATAAAATTATAAATCTGTGAAAATAAAAAATTATTTTTTATAATTTTATTGATTATATTTTCCCAATATTTTAAGAGAGAGAAAGAAATTTACCTTTGTTACCAAAGCTGTAACTTAGTTCTAACTTTTTGAATATCATAGTTTTTTAATTTTTTTAAAAAAATTAGTGTCACATAACACAGGAAAATTATAAATTATAACAGCATCAGGAATTTTTGAATAAAAAGAAAATTTCAACAACTTTAATTATAACAGTCATTCTAAAATAAGGAAAAATGGAAAAGGCTAATATGTCCCAGGACAATTTTAAGCAAAAGAGACGAATAATCCAAGTGATGATCTATTCGGTAGGCTAAGGCTCATATTTCATTTGTTCAATTTTTTTTTTTTTTTTTTTATTATAATCGTGAGCCATCTTATTAAAGATCCTATCATTTTAATTGATTAAGAATTGGTTACAAAGCGATTTATCTTGTTAAATTGTTAATTAAATAAGATCCTGAGATATTAGAACACATGTCAGAGTGAATTTTCACTACCAAAATTAGAAAATTTACATAATAAAAATGAAATTTTTAAGTACAAAAGATCGAAATGAATAATTGCCGTGATATTCACGAAATATAAAAATAGCAAATCACTTGTTGCACAATTTTCTGACCTGTATTAGTTATGCATAATCAATTTCAAGATATATCTACGTCTTTCGAAGTAATAATTTTACCCCTTCATATTGGAACTAAAACCTAATTAATTACAGAAATTAATTACATCAAATTACTCATTTGGATTTCACTCGTTATTTCTAAATGATTGAGAATTAATTCTGAACAACCATAAATGGATAATGCACACATAGTTGTTGTTTAAAATCACACTTAATATTTTGATTTCACAAGAACAAAAGCAATGAATTACAAAAAATAAAAAGATTAATTAAATTAAAAAAAAGGCATTATGAATGATTTATGTGAAAATTATGAATTAAATTATTTTAAAATAACTAAGATAAGAATAGAAAATTTAAAAAGTTCTTTTTTTTAAAAAAAAAAGGCACTGCAATAAAAACAATAAACAAAGACAAATAAAAACTTTTTTTTTGTTTTTTGCTTTTTTTAAATTTATGCTTACTTGCTTTTTCAACTAAGCATGAGCTGCCAAGTATTATATTTTATCGAACTAAAGAAAAAAACTTGAATTTTTACAAATGCTTTTTTTTCTTAATTTTGTGAAAAGTTCAAATATATTTCTTTATAATGCAAGTGGTGCAACACAATAAAAACAAATTTATTTTTAAAATTATGATAAAGCAATACTGCTAAAACAAAAAGAGAAAAAAAAAAGGTTACAGAGATGAAAAATTGTTACCCATCAATTGTTTGAACAAATATATCAATTTTTGCTTCAATTTCATTTCTTTGTTTTTTGTTTTTTTGATTTCTTTTCCTTTTCTCTTTTTTTTTTTTTTTTTTTTAAATTCATTTTCAATTTTTGAGCATCGATTTCTCAAACAGATTTTTTATTTTTATATTTTGTAATGCAATATCAAGTTATTTTGAGCTTTCTTTTTCTTCTTACGTAAACCTTTTTTGAATTTTTGAAATAAATAAATTCATCAACTTTTTTTTTTGTTTCTTATTTTAACCATTTCCGTTTTTGCAAAAAATGAAATCATTGAAGTAACTCGATCGAACACAATTTGTCATTATTAAGAAATTTTTATCAACTTTATTACCATATCTATATATTTAATAAATTTAATGATAATCTTAAATTCATCGAAAATTTTTAATTATAATGTCCTAAAATTTAAAAATTCAAATTTTACTTCATTCATTTATTCTGTTTCTCTCTTTTTTTTAGTCTTTGAAATTTGAACTTAAATTACAATACAGAAAAACAAACAATCATTGATATACGTGCACATTTTTTTCTAACTGAATGAAAATTTATTGCTTTATGAGAAGTTTGCATGTTTAAACAAAAGTATGAGTTCGAGCTTATGAATAAGTTATTATCGAGTAATATTTAACTCTGATATATTAATCTGATATATCTGTAATCTTGCTAATTAGTTTAATTTGTAACGTTTATGATTTACTCTGTGATATTAATTAATGCTTATTTGGAAGTATTTTCTCATGAAATTTTGACCAGTTTCAATTAATTACACTCGGCCGGTTAACATTAAAAAAAATGAACTTAATGAGAGAAAAAAAGAGAGTGATTGAAATGATTAATTTGCTGTCCTGCTATCAAAAATATTACGCAGTATTTAATTTTGATAAATTATGATGTAATAGAAATTTGATCTTTTTATTTTCACACTAACTGAAATGATCGATTTACTAATTGATTTATTGTATTACAATTTCGATCAAATTTTAAAGAATCCTTCTTTTCTTTCATTTTAAACTTGGCAAATTGCTTCATTTTTTGTAATTATTTGAAAAAATTGTGTTGTGCTAAATTTCGCTTGCTTTGGAAAATTATAATGATAAATTTAAATTATATTACATCATTCAACTAAAAGAGAATCAAGTTTTTTGTCTTTCGTACTGCTTTAATAATTGATAAATTTTAATTTTATAACTGATAGCAATTTTCTTTATGAATTAGTTCTAATTAGCTTCATTAAATCCATGTGTTAGAGGAACACTAAAGACTTATAATTGGGAATGATTAATATTGATCTTAGAAGTTTAACAAAATTGAGATAAATTGCGGCTTGAAAATGTTGAACTTTATAATCGACGTTGTGATAGAAAAATATTAAACTTTATAATTAGCAAATATATTCTAAGAATTAAAGCTTTTAGCTAGATTTTGAATGTAAATGATATCTGACAAGTGGATATCAATCATTTTATTTGTAACTTTTGTAAATGTTTTCAAAAACATTCTGAGAACTTTTCAAACTATCAAAATTCCAAAATTTAGTATCATTTAACGAATGAACGAACATTTCATCAGTTCAAAATTTAATCTAATCTTAATATGAAATTATCATAAGAGAATATTAGTAATTTTGCTATATCTTAAAATAAAGGTTTAAATTTACTTAAATTTAAGGGAAGAAAATTAATTTTGCAATTTTTCTGAAGAAATGAAGCGCTGGCTGTTTATAAAAACTTTTATCATTCTTTTTGATTAAATTAAAATCAAAAAAATTGTAGTTTTTTAAAAGTGAAAGTTTATATAAAAATGCAAGACATTTCAATGTTTTCTTCAAAAAATGATAGATTTAAAAATTACAAGCCAATTCGAATCGAATTTCATGATAATTTCTGAAATGAATTGAATATATTATCCAAAAGCTTGTTTACAACACAAGGATATAAAATCTCCATGGATTTTTGAGGTTTTTATTCGTAGAAATTGCTTGTCTTTTTTTTCTTTTTTTCATTTTCATCCGAAATATGCATTTTTGGTTTAATTGTTAGGGATATATGAACTGTTATTTTATTAATTTTTTTTTTCCGACTCAAAATTATTTCTTATTATATCAATTCCATTTCCATTAAAAGCTATCGATGGATTTTTTTTTGACGAATAATTTCCCATTTTTATTGACATAAAACTTTTTTGTTGCATTCTTCAATTGATGATTGCTTTATAAGGTTTAAATTAAAACTTTTCGGGCAATCTATTAAACGAAGATTATTATTAAATTCTTTAATAATGATGCTATAAATAAGTTTATGCTTCTAATATCTTATAATAAAATATACAAAAAATTGTCATGATATTTTGACGTTTTATTTCAATTTGTACTAGACATCGACAACTTTGACTTTGCAAAATTTAACAATTTAATTAATACAAAATGCAAAAGTTTTGACTTATCGTTATACTTTGCTATTATTATTTTAGATAATTTCACTTAGCTTCATCTCAAATCAATAAGATTTAATTTAAATAGAGACTTGTTAATGCCTGAATTAATTTAGCTTCAAATCCAAAAGTTATGCTTGAATTTATAAAATTTAACTTGACCTGCTTATGTTCAAATTTTAATTTCAGTTATGTTGCTAATGTAGATTTAAACTTTATATTTTGACGAATTTATTTGTTTTTTATCTAAACAAAAACGGGCAGAAGAGAAAAATTAAAAACAGAAAGAAGGATTGATAGTTCGAAACTAATTAATCACTGTTGATCAATTAATCACCTGTTGTTTGCTCTAACAGAAAGTGTATGAAATTTAGAACGAAATCAAATTTATTAGAAAGATTAAAAGAAGAATTATTAGTAAACTTTTTTGCTTTTATTGCTAAATATTTTATATCACTATCGTAATATTACCTTCTTTACGAGTTTGTTTAGATTTAATTTACTTTATTTTAGTTTGTTTAATTTCTTTAATTTACATTTAATTTTCTAATTTACTTCCATTCAGTGCATTTAATTTCAACTTTATTGATTCTTCGTTTCGGCTCACTTAATCTTAATTTCAATTTTTGTTTTTTCATTTTTGATTTTTTAATCCAATACTTCACTTTAACTTCGACTGATATTGCAATTCTAAATGTAAAGCTTCTTTTCATTTCAATTTATATATATTTTAATCTCATTTGTTTTATTTCAAATTTCTTGCACATTTTTGGAAAACTATTACTTTGATAAAATAGATATGACAAAATGGTGAGATAAATTGATCATTGCAATTTTTCAATTTCTTCATTACTTATGTAAATTTTTGCTGATTTTCATGGTTTTAATTTACTTCCAAATTTATATTTGTTGTTTACTGAATGAAATTCAAATTAATTCAATTACACTATTATTGTTATTTGATATTAATTACTTGTAGAGTGAAAAAAAAAAGTAAAATTATTGGCAGTTGAAAAATGACGAAATTACTGCAAAATTAATTTCATTTATCACCTAAGTTGTATTTTTTACAGTATGGCTGACAACAGTTTTAGTTCATGAATGAAAAAATAATTAATGATGTGATAAGCATTTTTCGCTCAACCAGTGAAATTTCACGTGAAATTTCCATATATTCATGGTGAATTCTGTCATTTGTGCCGTTGTTCACTTCAAATTTTCATATTTTATAGTTAATTAGAAAATTGATCAAATAATAATTATTATTCTAATTAATTATGATAAATTAGGCTTGAAATTGATTTATCAAATATTTATTTCTCACTTATTAGGAATATTTTATTGTGTCCTTTATATATTTTATCATTCTTCATTATATTCATTGCATTGCTTATCAGAACTATCATCTGTTCAATTGGTAAATGTAAGACATTTTTCGATTAGTAATTGTAAATTGATAATTGCTAATCACTATCATTTTATACGTATTAAAATTTTCTTGTGATAAAATGATCTTTTCCTGATTTATTTATTTTTAAAATATAAATTAACAATAAGAAATGCGAAATTTTTTGCGAAAATTTAATTTGCAAAAAAAAAAGCAGAAAAAAATTCGGACTTTTTCAATGTTTCAATTGTCTCTTATACCTCAATTAAACAAAACTTTTCCCGAAAATTAAATTCGCAAAAAAAAAAAAAAACTTTACTTTTCTAATATCTCAATTGATATCTTTTTGATGGTTCAATCATAAGATTTTGTGTTGAGTGTTCTTATTCGAAAATAAGAAAAAAAAAGACGAAAAATGATCATGAATAGTTTTGTGAAAAGTTTCTGCAAATTGCGTTTTGTTTTAAAATTGAGATTTATCAATTCACACTTGAATTATCAAGAATTCCCCCTAAGAAATGACTTGTGATAATAATAAAATTATTCATGAATTTTTGCGGAGAAATAATTTTTCACTCTGTATGAATGATCTTCGTAAAAAAGTCATTTATCAATTACCTTTAAGCTTTCAATATTTCTGATTAAAAAAAAGGATTAATCAATTTTTCAGCCTTCATGAATTTTTATTGATATATCATGCTTAAGACTGTTTATATTGTGAAGTTTAACTGTATAAAATTCCTTGAACCAGTTGCTGTAGAAAAAAAAATTCATAATATGTTGCTAAATGATATAAGAAAATTATCAGATATAAATAAATGCATTTAATGTAGTTGAAATTAATTGAATACAATTATTAGTAAATTTAATTTAAAATAAAATATTCTTAATCAATGCATTCAATAAAGTTTAAAATTAAAGAGTGTAAATATACAATTTTTTTATAATAAATAAGTACATAAAAGCATCTTTATTTTGTCAATTTAAAACTGAAAATTAATTTAAAATCGAATAATTCGATAAATGAATTCAATGAAGTTTGAAATTAAAAAAAAGTTCAGCTGCTGGTAGAATTAAAAATTGTCAAATAGCTGAAAAATAGAACAGTAGAATAAATGCATACTTTTAAACAATTTTGGAATAAACAATGAGAAAATTCAGACTTGAAAAATGAGAGGAATTTTGAGAAAAAAAACGAAATTGGTAGAAAAAAATTTCTCTTATCATGAAATCATTCTATTTATCTGTTTAAATTGGGTTATTTACTTGAAAATACTTTTGCTCTTTCATTATTTATTCATACGAATTTGCTGTCAAATTATTCATCCAACTAAATTAAACTTTGCTAGGAAAAAAAAGAATTGACTGGAAGTTTAAACTTCCAGTCAATCCTTTTTTGAAATTTGGTATTTTTTACTATTTTTTAAATAAATGACAAATTTATTATCAATTCCGTTATCATTTGGCACTAAATTTTTTCGAGAAATTTTTATAAGTAAAACATAATATTGAGATAAGCAATCACTTATAGATAGATATATATTACACCGAATAATTGGATTGCTTTGGTAATAATTATAATTAGATTTAAAATTTTCAATTTTTTTCTTTTCAGCAAAAAATAAAAAAAAAAAAAAAAAACATCGAAATGGGACTTTGGTGAGATGAATCTTTTGGTATTTATTAAATAGCAAGCGATCATGGAATAAGGCTAATTTCGTCCTTAATTTGTTTAAATTCAAAAAATGGAAGGAAAAATAAATTAGATAGTGTGAAATTAGACGAAAAAGGATTCAAAATAAATTCATAGTAATAAAATTATTAATAATAAAAGAGATGGATAGAAGAAAGTAAAGCCTAAATTTGGCTTGCAAAAAAAAAAGAAAAGAAAGCAAGAAAGATTTAATGACAAATGATTATTATAAAATTTGTAAAACAAAAAGGAAAATTACAAAATTTTGAATTATAATATTATAAGATAATTTTTTCTCTCTGCGTAATTTATGTTTGATTATTTGCATTTTAATTTTTATTTCGAATTTTATTTAAATATTTTTTCCATTTCGGATTATTTTTATCGGTTACTTTAGAATTTGTTTTTTTTAGATACTTCTATTAAAATTATCAATAATCGTTTCGGCAAGTCATTGTTGTGATAAATTCATCAAAAATATTATTGTTAGAATATATTAGAATTGATTTTAGAACAAAATTAAGAAGTCAATTATACATGAAGCATTTACAGTCATATAATTATTCCTATTAATTTGTCGGATCCGGTTCGTTTAATTGGATCCGGTTAATTAATTTAGAAAACAGAAGAAAGATATATAATAACATAATTGTAGTAAAATTATAGCATATCTCTCTTGTTGTATTTCTCTCATGTTATTTCTCTTATCGCCTCAAATATTTTGAATAATCGCTGCTAATTTATCATAAAGTTAATCATTCCAATATTTAAAGCAATTTTTCATTTTTTACGACAATTTAAATTCATGAAATCCATCAAGCTTTTCATATTATTCGTGAAATAGATAAAAAAAAAAGTTCAATGATCATACAGAATTAAATAATAAGCAATCAAAGATCAGCATGAAAATTAAGCATTGTTTATTTTATTTATAAAATTTTATGTCAAAATGAATTTTATTTATAAAATGTTATGTCAAAATGAAAAGCTTTCAATTCTTTTAAATAATTCATTCATTTATTTAAACGAAAAATTTTGCATAATATATTAAATTTACATATTTATCATGGGAGATCGGAAGGAAGAAAAAAAAAAGTAATTTGCTAAAATACAGTTAAAAGCAAATGTGAAATAAAGTGGAAATTTTGACTGACAACAACAACCGTTCTCTTTATTTGCATTAGCAAATGACATTATTTCATGTAAAAAATAAAATAAAAATTTAAAAGATACAAGCAAGCAATCATTTGTGACACAAATATTTATATCAAAATTGTCGCCTACGATATATTTGATGGCATAAATAGTCAAAAATAGGAGCAATTTTCTGATTATTCTTTCACGATTTCAATTTTTACTAAATTTCAGATGTAAATCAAATTTAACTTCTTCATTTTATCCCTTTATTTTATCAAATTTATTGGTTTTTTTCCGCTTTTTCTTCAAATGATTAAATTAATTTTTCCCAAGAATTTGAAATTTTATTTGTTTTTTCTTCAAATGATCAAATAAAACTTTTTTTTTTTTTTTTTTTTGAAGAAAATTTGAAATTTTAACTTGGCAGACATTTGTGTGAAATGTTCTTCATTTTTATCATTTAAATAATTTTTTCTTATAGACATTGTAACTATTTGTTTTGCTTTATTTTTTAACTTTTTGATTGAATAAGAATGGACAGAATTAAATATGTGCTCTTAAAGTTATTCAGAATATTTGACAGATTGATAATCTTAAAAAGTTTTGATTTCACTTGCTCCAAGTAACTATCTTGGTTTGTTTCAAACCAGGATTTAATCAAATAAAGTGTAGAATTTATTTGAAGGAGCATCATAAAGTAAGAAATAAGTCTTTGTTGTCCTAATCAAAAACTTAAACTATGGCCTGAAGTTTATTTTGCGATAAAATTCGTAAATAAAAATTAGATTTCATATGTAAAATCAGTTAATAATTAATTGTTATCCTCTGATTCGTACAAACGTTATATTGACATATAATCCTACATAACTGCTGACGTATTTTTGTTTTCAAAGTATCACAGCTTAATGACCTTACGTTATCACGTCATTTTGTCATGTTAAACTCTAAATTTTATTTGTTTTTCATTGCTTTTATTCTTTTCTGTTTTTTCAGTCATTTTCCAGAATTATTCGCCTGTCAAAATCATTCTCATACAACAGTATGTTATGTAGAGTTTTATATTACCGTAATCTCTTATCAAATATGTATTTTCACTAATATTCATGCTATTTTATCTTTAAATTGATGTCCTCATGTTAATGACATCTTATTGCATACATTGCAATAAAATAAATATGCTATAATAATAACGATAAAATTACAGTAGTAGCACTTCCATTTTTCAATGAATAAATTTAGCAATTTAACAATAAATTAATCTCTTTCTCTTTTTTTTTTTTTTTTTTTTTAATCGATAAATAACAAATAACAGTAAAGTAAATGTAATCAAAATAATGTCAACATTAAATTCTACTTCATTTTCAATGAAGCATCATCATCACCATCAATATCAGATGTCACGAATGCGACATCAACAAGCATCTGATGCTCTCTTCATGACAGCATCATCACGATCCAGTCATGCTCAATCACATTCAAGATCATCATCTCAGGTTTATCCAGCAACTGATCCAACAACTAATGATAATAATGATCATCAAGAATGGTTAGTAAGTTGTTCATTCACAGTATTTTTTTTTTTCTTTTTCTTTTTGCGTATTTTAAATTGCTCTTTCGATCACAACTTTCAACCATCTGTTTTGTAAAAATTCCACAATTTTTAAAATAAAATAAATTTTTTTTCCAATAAAAATTACAATTTCTTTTCTTCTTTGCATTGTTCATGAAGAATAGCTCCTGATGCAATATGAAACAATTAAAGTTAGCGAATGAAATTAAGCAAATTCTTTCAACCGGAAATTCGCATGATATCGTAGTGATCAATATCATGGATATGTATAAGATACTTTATCGTAGACATTTTCCTGGATTTTAGATACTTATCAATCCGTATAAATAATATGGAAATGAAATTTATTAAGTTGATGTGAATATATTTTCCATATATTCTAAGAAATTGTATCCAGAATTATTTTACTGGCTATTGCATATATACAAATATTTATTCGTTTAAAAATTAAAAAAAAAATCTCATCTAAAAAAATCAAATTGAAAAATTCAAAATTAAAAAAAAAAAAGTTTAATGAAAAATTTGATGAAAATCTTTTCATTCCAACTTTACTTACAATTATAACTGAAAAAATTATTAATTCTATTAGACCAAAATTTTAATAAGCAAATTTTTATGGACACTTTGTTCTTTGGCACTTTTTTGAAATTTGAGTTTTTATTTATTTAGTGATAATATGGGTGCAAATCATGAATTTTAAATTCCTAATTTTTCCTTTATTTTTCGATTTTTCGAAATCATGCCAGAAATGGAAAGTTATAAAAATACAGGAAATTAAACTTTTTTAATTATAAATTATAAGTGTAGTTGTCTTTTACTTAATCATAATTTTGGAAGTTATAATTAATTTTTGAAATTTATTCTTCTAATACTAAAATTTGTTTTATTATTGTGTCTCAAACTATTACAGCAGGAAATTATAATTAAATTTAACAAATAAAATTACAATGAATGAATTGGCACTAAAGTTTTTCATTTTTAAATTTGAAATTTTTTTAATTTTAAGGTTTTTAAATAAAAATTTTATTTAAGTTCCTGAAATTAACAGATATTTCTATAAAAATTATGTTTTTTCGTATGCATAAAAAAAATTATAGATATATAAGATTTAGTATGAAATTTCTATTTCATGAAAGCAAAATTATTTTATTCATAAGAAAAAATATAGCATTTTTTTCTAATACCATGTATTTAAATTTCTTTTATATTATCATATTTATATCTATTTTTTTCTCGTATCATATATATCAAGTGTTATATCATTTTTTGAAAAAAAAATTCATTTATTACAAATAAAACACAAATTAATATCTTAATTCAAATATTACTCATTTTTATAGATAAAATATAATGCATTAATTTAGTTTCGTTGTTTTTTTCAAAGAAAGAAAAAAATTTTTTTCTTTGCGAAATTTTTCCTTTCAAATTTATTTTCTACAAAAAGATATTTCTCCATTTGCTAATTTTAAACTATTAGATTTTATCGATTGTTGCAGTGATAGGATTTTAGGGATTAAGTCGCATTTCATGTTTCAATGCTTCATAGCTACAACCATTTCAAGTGTGGCATTTGTGAAAGAAGGCCATTGAAATCTATTTCAGTTTTTTTAATTTTTTTTTTCCTCACTTTTTTCTTCTCAGCTTTTGATGAAAAAAAAAAAAGAAGAAAAAAGAAAATCTCTATTCATTTAATTAGAAAAATAAAATTAATTGAAATCTTGCTTTTCTTTAAAAACAAAAACAAAAAAAAACTTCTAATTATATTCTTATTTTCGTAATAATTAGATAATTTTACAGCGATTATATGAAATCATCAAAATCCCGAAACGATTATTCGAATAATTATATGAAATATATCCAATCGACAAAATTACCATTGAAATATAAGTCATCGCTTGATGAATTATGTTATCAATCATGCTATGATAATCATGCAATACCATATCATTATCAATCGAATACCAAGATTAATGGAAATAATCATTTGGTTATTAAAAAAATTCGTAATTTCTCGGAAAATACCACAGCACACGGTGTACGACGAATATTTATCGCTCGAAATACTCATACCGCTCGTTTATGGTTATTTGGAATTGTTCTATGTTTTATTATACTTATTGTACAAGCATATCAATTAGTAATGAAATTTAATCGTTATGAGAAAATTACAGGTATTGAGGTAAGTGAAATATTTCATCATACGTTGATACTTATCTTACTTTTTTCTAAAATAAAAAAATAGTAGAAAATATGAACAAACAGCTAAAAGTTTTTTTTTTTTTTTTTGTAAAAATTTTGATTTCAGCTTAAATTTGATTATGTTCAATTTCCTGCGGTAACATTTTGTAATTTGAATCCTTATAAAAAAGGTTTAGTCCAATCAGTACCATCTGTTAAAGATACGGTTAGTTCCTTATTGATTACTTCAAATGATTAAAATTTTAAGCAGTCAATAAAACTGCAAATAATAAACTAATAAAAATTTCTCAAAAAAAATTTTACCGAAGAAAAAAAGCAAAATATAAATTTCAAATTAGAAAAATGATTATCGAGCTTTTTTATTTTGCCAATCTTTCTTGCTTGAAATATTTCACATTAAAATTAATGTGCTAAACTTCCAATTTTTTTTTTAATTTTTGATTTGAAGATTATTTTATTTGATTTGTGGTTAAATTTTTGCATATTGCCAGAAGTTTAAAGAAATAATTAACTTTTCTGAATAAAGAACTGCTAATATTTCATTTCAATTATATTTGATTTTTCTTTAAAAAAGATCTTATTTGTTTAATAACTAAGATTTTTTAGCGATAATAACTTTATCATGATTAAATATGTCATTTACACATTTTCAAATGTATTGGATTAAAATTCCGAACTAATTAATATTATTGTTTATTTTTAGCTCAATATATCAAAGCGATTTTTTAGTCGTCAAATAAAAATACAAATAAAAATAATTCATGCAACGACGTTAAGTGAATAGTAAATTAGTTATAGATAGAAATTATTCTTTCCCTTACAATAATTATTACTTTCCTTATAAGAAATATGAATTTTTATTGTAAATTATAATTTTAAATAATACTTTATATAAAATTTTTATATGAACTTAAAGAGTTAAATTGATATTTTGATCAATTACCATCCTGAAATAATTTCCTTTATAAAAAGAAATAAAACAAACTTAATTGATCTGTAGAACTTATCTTTGATTTCATAAATAATCTTATCTACTACACAAATTAAAAATATCTATTTCTAAAAGTCGTTTTTTGCTTCATTTCTTGGCTTAAAATTTTGAAAAATTTTTGAGCAATTATAGATGGATGTTTATGAAAATGCGAAATCTTTTCGTAAAAATCGCAAAAAACAACAACAATTACCAATTGGTATCACTCGTAAACAACATTCCAATATTCAAAAGGAACATTTGTTGCATTTATTTGATAACGAAATGATAAATGATTTGGGAAATGTACAACGACGACTGCAACGACGACATCTTATGAAGGATTTATTTGACAATAATCATATCATTGAACATGAAATAATTAATATAAATGAAAGTGATGTTATCACTGATAATATTACTACTACTAGCAATACTGATATTATTAATGTTTCAACATTTCTTTCGATGGCTACAAATCCTATTAATGATAAGTTTAAAACTATTGAAGATATAAATGATGCAACTACGAGAATACCAAGGAATAAACGGATGGTAAGCAATTTAAATGCAAATTTTTTGTTATTTAAATTTCAAATTTCGTAAATTTTTCGAACAAACAAAATTTTGAATAGGAAAGATTTCAATCTTTATTAATCATTTTATCTTTAAGTGAAAATCCGCAAATATTTTGTGCAGTTTCTTATTAGTTTTGTGCGAAATATATCATAAAATATTTAAATCTTTCGATAGCTTCAAATAAATTCGCTATAATTAAAAAACTTTAATTAATTTTTTTTTTGATTTGAATCATTTGATGCTAATTAATTGCTGCGAAATGTATATCGTTTTTGAATATTTACTATTATTCATTTTTATTCCTATAACGTAATAAATACTGTATATATTTAATATCAAGTATTATATTTAATAGTTTGTATCATTTTTTTAAGTTATTGATTTAATCAAATGATTAGCAATAGTGTGATTCATGTATTAATGTTAGTTATAATATTGGAATTCAGAAAGTTTCAATTCAGTTCTAATTTTAATTCCAATTTTCAATCAATTTTTTAAATCAATTTAATCATTTATGATTGAATATTGAGGCAGAGATAAAGCGATATGAACCAATTGAAGCACACTGCAAATGTATCGGTAAACCGGATATGGAATGTATCCGGTTCGAATCAAAGCCATCATCTGATAATGCTCGATGTATTTGTACTTATGATAATGAAATGAATATTGCTTGGCCATGTTTCAATATATCGTCAGTGTTTCTTAAATTAATTATTAATTAATTAAAATATGTAAAATTGTTTGAAATTAGCACTATTTAATTATCATGTATATATACATATCCGAATTATCATGATAAAGAATATAATTAACAGGAAATTATTTTAATTACTTCAATTACCAATTAATTTGTATCAATACTTTGAGTCGCTTAGATTTCTTTCTTAAAATTTTTATTAGTTTTCCAATAATTATCAATCAAATTAAATGTAATATTAGTTTAGAATATGGCATGAAGAGGAATGCAATACATGTTTTGAGGATGGTTTTTGTGAGCCAAAAGAAGATCAATTGATTGTAGCTGCTAATTGGCCTTGTTTGTGTCGGAATCGTACTACTGATTCAGTAAGTTTTGCTTTTTGAATATTTACTTGATTATTTTTTGCAAAATTTGCATGCTTCAAATTCAAATTAAATGATCTAATTGTCATTGGATATTCTACCTTAATGTAATTAGGTTGGAAAGTTTTATAGGTTTTTTAACACCTAATTGACTAAATTATATCAAATACGCCTTTTACTCTTGAATGATAATATCGAGTAATAAGCATTATATCCTAAAAACAACGACTACTAACCCTTCTATTGAATAATGATTTATTTTACCAAATTCAAGAATAAAGCAAGATCACTAAACTTTTTAGTGAATTCTCGAGAAAGAATCATTTTTTGAATTTTACTGGAAAGAAAATTTGGGTAAATCGTATAAATATGTTAAGGAATTATCCTCGAATCGTTAATTATCTTCCCATTTTAATTTTAAGAATATATTGATAATTTATTTGTAAAAATTTTTAATATTGCTCAATTTCCGGAAACAAATTCCGAAATAACAGCGAAAAAAATTAAATTCCATCCAATTTCTTTTTGATGTTCTATTTTCCAGAAAAGGCATTTTTGGTGTACTAACAATATGAAAACTAATTTTTTTATACAAAAAAAAAAACTTTCTTTTGACAAGATTTTTCTCTTCCATAATATTCAACTTTTCCTTTTATTATCAGTTACTATCTTCAATTTCTGATGATCAATTTTTCTCATATAATTAAAATCTATTTCTTATGTTCTGCAATTATTTTAATGGATTATCATCTTTCCTAAAAGATATTGGCATTAGTACACATTTTGAAATGAATAAGAGAAATTAGCAGTAATGCTATAAAATAAAACTTTAATTTATTGTTAAAAAAGAATTATTTAAAAATTATTTGTAAAAAGATTTGCAATAATGAAAAGATGAAAGATTCATCGTAAATTCCAATATCACTTCAAATATTCATGGAATGTAATTATAATATTAATATATCACTTAAAATATTCAAGAACTATAATTACTGCATTATAATATCATTTTAAATATTCAGCTAATATAACTGTTACATTGTAATATTATTCTAAATATTCGGGGAATGCAATTGTTACAGAATCATTTCAAATAATCAGGAAATTAATTATTATTTTGCATTATTATTTCAAATATTCAGAGAATATACTTGGAAACATATGTGAGAATTAAAAATTTAAATTATGAGTTAGAATCAAAAGATAAATATAATGTAGTTTAAAAAGAAAAATAAATAACCAAAAAAAAAACTTTTTTCTTATCTTTTTGAAAAGAATAGGGGAAGATATAAAAAGAAAAAGTATTTGGTATTATTGTTAAAGCTCAGTGATATTTCAAGTTTCTTGAATATTGAAATAATGATTTGACCGAGCAATGAATAACTGAAAATAGAATAATTGATTACATGAAAAAACATCAAAACCAGGAAATAGAAGTTTCTAGCCAAGAACTTCCTTTATCTCCCAAAATGCCTAAGAAAAGCTTTCAGAATTAATGTTTAATCTTTTCTGGATTAAAAGCATTTCTATCTGAAATGAAAAAAACCAAAAATGAAACATTTATGAAATCCTTCAGAAAAATAAATCACCAACCAGGGAGCTATTATTTTATTGGATATTCTAGAAATTTTTAAAATAAAATTCAAGATTCTATTTTGGGTAAAATTAAAATTTTCTTGCTGTATGATTAATCACAATAATCGTTAACAAACAGTAATATTGAATTCAAATAAGAAAGTAACGCAGTTTTTTCGGAAAACAAAGTAACGAATGACTATGACTTTTTTTTTTTTTCTTTTCTGGTCAATGCAGAAAATTTGAACAAGTAATTCACTTTTACAAACTTCGATCTGACGCTTGCTGGATATGAAGTGTAACTAAAATCTATCGATTAGAACACTGAAGAAAAAAGAAAAGCCGAACAAATGAATTTCACACGGCCAAACAAAAAATTTTATATACGGCTAAAATATAAGTTTTATAAGAAAAAAATTTTTTTTTAAGAACTAAAGTTTAAAAGTTAAAGACGGACCGATTACTTTTCTGAGGTAAATTAATACATAAAAGAAGACTGTTTAGGTTAATGAAAAAAAAAAAAAAAAAAAAGAATTCACTCGTACTTATCGAAATATTTTAATAGAATTTTTTATGAATATTTTGCAAACATCATTAGTTATATATTAGCCCTTGATTCTCCTCAAGAAACGGCATTGTCTTCGAACGCTAAACAACGTGAGGCAATTATGGATGATGACATTATTCCCGTCAACAACAACAACAACAACAACAACCGAAAAGCCAACAACAACAACAACAACAAAACAATCAGCACGTGTTACTGCACCAGAAACTGTAAAAGCAATGGGTTTTTCGGTAAGATTTTCCACTTTTTCAATTTATTAATGATTATCTGGACTAGTTATTCATGGTCCAGATTGGGTTTCTTAGACCAAAGATTATCTGGATTGTCATCTAAATCAAAGATTATCCGGATTCTAAAATAATAATGAGACGTATAATTTTATTAATACATAATATTGATAATTGTCATAAAGTCTATTTTTAGAGTCTCATTATAAACTGCTATCACTATACTAGAATTCTGATATTACATGCAAGAACTCTGATATCACTATCTTAAAACTATCATTCTTAATTTGACTTGTTCAATAGCATTGTCACATAATGATTCATATCTTGGCTTACCTGAAATCTCAAGAATAAAATGTTCTAGTTAGCTGTAGGAAACATCTTCATGTAATAGTGATAGACAGTATATGGAATTTAACATTTTTTTTTTTTTTTTTTTGAGAAGTATAAAATGCGTTTTTGGATGTAATTAATCAAATTCTTGCAAATAGATTTTGCACCTTTTTTTTCTTCTTTAAATCTAAAATCTCATAGCATTTTAATTACAGGGCATGACGGATGGTGTAGCAATGTTGACACGTGCCAAGGAAAATTTGATTTTCACGATGAGCGCCTTGTCGGAAGTTCAACGAATTGCTCTATCTCACTCTAAACGAGAATTCATTGAAATGTGTTCATTCAATGGAAAAGAATGCGATATCGGTATCATTCATTTTTAATTTTACCGAAATTTTTGAAATTTATAGAAATGAAAAAAAAAAAATCCTTAAAATGTTAAAATAATAAGTTCCTATGTTTCTTTTTTTTTTTTTTTTTTCTTAAATTGAAAATACCAAACAGAAATGATGTTATCGATGATAAATGTTTTGAAAAACTAGAAAGTACAAATAAGTATATTTATTTGTCGTCAAAAGAAATCAAGAAAACTGGACAAGTAAAAGTGATGTTACAGATGCTGACTTCAAACTACATGTTGATCCGGAATTTGGGAATTGTTATACATTCAACTGGGATATAAATAATAATCACACAAGTAGTAAAGCTGGTCCAATGTATGGTTAGTAATAATATTATTTCATCATCAACAGATTGATATAAATCTTTTAATTTCTAAAATTCTTGACATGATCGATAATAAAAATAAATTCACATTATCATATTAAATTGATGATATTTAAACATGTATCTAATTTCTGATAATAAATATTGTGTCGGTTTGTTCGTAACTTATTCTACCGATAATCGAATTAGCTATGCATGCTTAAGCATTCTTTATAATTCCAGATGTAGTTCTAATTCCAAACGTTGTCATTGAGTCGGAGTGACTTTTGCTACCAGCAACTCCTGTAATCCTTATTTCATTGCTGAGTCTCTCCAACACCAGACCTAACTTATTGGCCATTGATTCGGTTATCAGGTTGCATTCACTTCCTAAATCCAAAAGGATTAACGCCTTTTCAGATTTTTCTCGCTCATATGGATTGACTAACATCGCTTCTTTGCACATCATGTATGTCTTATTTCCCAACCTCTACTCCCGTTGTTGCGACTACCTTCGGTTTTTCATGAGATAATTTTTCAATCTCGATGAAATCTTCTTCCGATACTGTTTT